>JABUQX010085625.1:0-17500 GCA_015478945.1 Trachelipus rathkii
CACAATCACACACATTATTATTAGCGATAGTATAATATATATTATATATTATATGATTATATATAATATTATATATATATAATATATATGTATATATTATATATATATATATATGATGATTTATAATTTCTGTATGTTTGTGTTGCATGCATTATTACTTTGCGTCGACTTTTATTAAGTGTTTTTGTATTTAAAAGGATTTATTCTAATGCAGCTTTGTTAAGCATGTCTGAAAATTTAATGTGATATCTGTAATATATTATAATACATATAATAATATATTATATTATAGATTATTAATATAATATTTATATTTATAATATATATATATATTATATAATATTAATTTATAATAATATATATATATATATATAGTATAAAATATATAATATATTATATTAATATATATATATATATATATATAATATATATATATATATTATATTATATATTAAATTTTATTTATATATATTATTTAAATATATATAATAGTATAATTATATATATATATACATATATAATATATATTATTATATATATATATTATATATATAATATATATATATATATTATATAATATATATATTATTATTATATATATATATAATATATTATATATAAGTATATAATTATAATATATATTATATTATAATATATCTGTATATTATATATATATATTATATACTATATTTATATATTATAATATATATATTATATATATAATATATATTATATATAGTAATATATATATAATAAATATATTAGTATATATATATAATAATATTACTATATATGCTTGTCAAATTATCTGTGACTAATGTAGCCGAAGTCAAATTTTTTTTCATATTTTACATTATCTGGATAAAAAATGTAGACAACAGAGCGGCGTAGCGGAAAATTTTGACAACTTTTTTTTTCGATTTATATAAGTTTATTCTGATGTTATAGTTTGTGAATTTATTTATTGGACAACAATGAAAATGGAAAAATTAACTTATACAATACTGTATAGTATTGTTTAAGTAAGTTGGTTAATTTAAGTTATCTTAGGGTTAACCTAGATTAATAATAATTGTTTTTTTCTTAAATATTTAGAAGGTAGAAGCTCTTTTTATTACAATCAAGTTTTATGTTTGGGACTTTTATCAAATAAAATCCATGCAATTGATATGTGATAAAACTCATCACTGGCATTATTTGGACAATGATTATGATATATATATTATATATATATATATAATAATATATATATTAATATTATTATATATAAGTATAGATATATATATATTATTATAGTATATATATATATTATATTATATCATATATATATATAGGTATATATATAATATATATATATTATATATATATATAATATTATATTAATTATTATATATATATATAAGTATTATATTATAATTATATATTATATCAATATATTATATAATATATATATAATATATATATATATAGTATATTAATATTATATATTATATATATATATATATATATATATAATATAATAATATATATATATTAATAATATATATGATTACTTAATGAGTGATCTGTATTACTACTATATATATATATATATATATATATATATATATATATATATTATACTATAAATATATAATATATATGTAATATATATTATATAATATATATATATATTAATTATATATATATATATATAAGTATAATAAATAATATATAATAATAATTATATATATATACTATATACTATATTTATATGATATTATATATATTATTATATATATAATATTATATTATTAGTCCGTGTTGTCACTAAAATCCTGATAAGATAAAAATATCTTTAATTAAAAAAGAAAAGTGGAAATGATAATCAAAAAATTTCCGTTGGTAAAAACACTTTTTTTTCTCGTTCGTCAATATTTTCTATTTTTTTTATTTTTTTTATTTTTTTTATTTTTATATCTATTTTTAACGGACGGAGATTTTTTACTTTCATACTTCTAATAATAATCAGGAATCATTCTCGTAGGCTACGTCTTCTCGCCATCATGGCTGCCAACATTTCAGTCATTCTTTTTCGAAGAGACGTTTCGGACTTGAACTGATTTATCTGATTGTACTCAAGTTTATTTTTTTACTCGCAAATGTTTGGAGGACCGTTAATTAAAATTCTGTGTTAATTATAATAAATTATTTTATTTGTGAGACAGTTGATTTATTTTTAATGGTCGGCTAATATATATATATAATATATTTATACTATAATGATATATATATATTATATATATATATATATAAATATATATATATATATTATATATATATATATTAATATATGATATATATATATATATAATATATATATATATAGTATATATATATTATTGTGAACCTACTAACTTTTATGTTGAGATTTAAATTTCAATCACTACTACTATACGACCAAATTTTTAATATTTGTGCTTTAAATTTAGTTCAATTTGAATAGATTATAGTTGTCCCTCCCACATAAGGTTTGCGCGCCTTTTTGAAAAAAAAATGACCGATAACAAAAGGACGTATATAGAAAATCCTTGAACTAATATTATATTATATTATATTATATATATATATTATATTATATTATATTATATTAAATAGAACAAAATTATGTTTTAACTTACACGACTTATATTATATTACGTAAATATTTTATTATATATATTATATTATATTATATTAATAAATATTTTATTATATTATATTATATTATATTATCTTGGAAGTATATAATGTGTTGTGCGATAAACAGTAACGCAGAATTATTTATTGTAGCTTGGTGGCTAGTCAGTCAGTGAGAAAACACAAGAAAATTTAGTCAAAAGGAAATTTACATAATTTTTTATTTATTTATCTGTTATTAAGAATTTTTTTTTTTTTTTTTGTTATTAAGAATTTTACTGGTAAATTTTCTTAATAAGGGATTAGCAATGAGGTTGTTGCCTGTTGGAACTGTTCTTGGTTTGAAGGCTAAAATTTTTTTTTTTCCTTATATATATATAATATAATATATTTATATATTTAATGCTAATATATATATAATATATATTATACTATATATTATATGATATATGATATATAATATATATATTATACATAGCTGAGCATATGGCGTTTTAGATATATAGTTACGTAAGCGATGATATAGTATTTAGTTGGGCCGGAGGTTTAGAATTAGTTGAAGTCGGATGTGAAAGTTATAGAATTATGTTAGGGTTAGCATAGTTGTCATAGATATATATGGAGTATGTAGCGTAGTATAAGACTAATACTGAATGAATTCATTATAAAGTAGTATGAACAAAAACACCAAAACGTATTGGGTCAGTTAATCATTATTGAGAATAATGTTATGGATGTGACTTAGTGACACATAGAACATGTATGTTGTTGTGAAGTAATCCAGTACGGCATGATTCAGGTAAATTTAAAAGTCAAATAAATAGAAGAATTAATACAGAAGAAACAATGAGGAATATAAGTAATATAAAAATATCTTCCTTTAAATATACAGTATGCTATGGTCCAGTCAGTTTCTTGATATGTATTTAAAATCTAAGCATTTATGATACTTTGATCATGACGCGCGTGGTCTGACAGTTAAGCAAAGTTAGAGCGTGTTGGATTAGATGTTATGGTATCATCGGAGACGCTGTCGTGTTACGAGTGGCTTAAGTCCTGCAATCTCTGAATCAGCGTACTACCTAGCTAAAGAATCAGAACTTAGGTAGCAGGATTAAGAAATTAGTAATCGTATTGTATTGAAATTAAAATATTATTTGCAATGAAAAATTCTAGGAGATAGAATTTCAAAAGTCTCCACTCACTAAATTGGGGGTCATTAGTACTATATATATATATATAATATATAGTATTAATTATATATATATATATATATTATAGTCGATTAGCGATATATATACGATATGTTTACTCTCTATAAGTGTATATAGATAGTTATATGGGGAGGAGAGATAGTTAGTGATAAGTGATTCATAATTGTAGTACAGTACATACGAGTATAAACTCAATTAATAAACCTTGCCATTATTATATTAATCTATTAATAATATACTATTATATTATATTTTATATATATATATATATATAATATATATATAATAATATATATATTATATAGTATATATATATATATATATTATATATATATAAATATATATATAATATATATCTATTATTATATGAGGATATTATATATAGTAAGTGGAACTATGAGCGTATATATATACTATTATATAGTAAGGATAGCTGATAATAATATGATATATATTAGTAGTATTAGAAAATATATGTAATACATCACAGCCAACCTGGTGTCCAATAATGAACCTTAGTCCTAGACTAACACAAGCTGAGAAGCGTGTATGTATAAATGATTCATATTGATAAGTTGAAATAAGATCAGCTTTTATTAGTGTAGCAATAATATCTTTATCCGATATTAATTACGGCTAACTCAGCTATTCCTGTATTGCACTTATCATACATCTTCTATTTTAGGCGGTGGGGGGGGGGAGAATGAAAAAAAAGAAACCTAATTAACTGAAATTCATAAGTTGAAGAGCTGGTGCTTCTAGAACGAACCTTTGGTTAAGGACACGTTTATATTTTTTGTCCGGTGGGGGAAATATTTTCCGACGGGAGGCTGATTTTGTAATTGAATCGAAACATCTGTAATATAAAATTGGAACAACATGTTCAATTTTTGGGACATTCTTTTCCAGTGGTTCATTTTGTCCCAGTCGGATGGGTATTTGTGGCGTAAGTTGAACATAAAATTTTGGCCCAATAACTTTACAATTTTGGAATTCAGGTTTTTATTTAGTTAATATTGTTCTATACTTGTAGATAATTAAACATTATTAGTTAAACGACATTAATGCAGGTCGTCTATACGACACCAATAATGAGATATTAGATTACTTTATTGCCACTAATTGATCAATAAATTATTGTATGTAAGGCGATGTGGAGACTGATGTGACACAAACGAAAGAACTTTCTAGAATTTCAGGTAAGGAATTGTTTCCGGTACACCTGTAGAATGGCTCTATTACACTCAATAAGGAATACGGTTTTCAAGGTCGTGTGATAGTATTATACTGATAGGACTATTATATATCTACTGACAGCATGAGGAGAGAGTGATGTATTTTCAAGATTTTTGATTTTTTGGCTATAATTGGGCAATAAGGAATAGAAAGTTCAGTACATCTTTACTACTTGAGTGTGCACTTACATTGAGGCTACAAGGGTAACTACGGGAATTTAGATATACTATAAGCGACGGTAGTATATAATCTCGCATGATATGACTATCAGTTATGTTATTGTATATGAGCTATAAATATATATATATTATTACGTATATATATTAGTATATGTAACTAGGTATTAGGATACTGTAAGGTGAGTAATACTGTATGCTGTTGTGATATAACTATTCAGTAGGTAGATGATAGTATTGTAGGTATATTAGCGTGTATGTGGGGAATTCTGGAGCCGGTTGATCGAAAAATCGTTTAGAAATGACTTCACCGGACTAGTAGATACGTAGGATAGTATAAGTTAATAGAGGCTAATTCATTGAGTGTATATTATTATATAGTTATATATATATTATAGTATATTATATATTAATATATAATAATAGTAATAATAACGTAGTATATAAGTGTATGTAAGGTATAGTATTTAGATTCGTTCTGTATATAAATGTGTCGTAGAAGCAAGATAATATGATAGGTGATAGACAGAGACACTATACACCCGATAGCTTATTCGGAATTTCCTTAAATAAAATCTTCGCACAGCTGTTGATATATGTATAGTATGCTAATAATATATATATTATATAAGTTTATATTAGTATTAGTATGTATAGTATCTTATTTATATATATAATAATGATATAATATATAAGTGATGATAGAGTTAATGAATAAGATATAGAGTAAATATATTGTATATATAATAGTAATTTATGATGCTTTCCAATAGGTTTAAGGTGAAGAATTGAAAATAATATTAAATGGCAGGGCTCTTATTGTGAAATAGCTAATTATAGTTTTAAATTTAATTGATTATTGATTATTATTATTATTATGTATCTGAGTATTATTATTATTATATTATTATACATTATTCATGATTATTATTATTATTAATTATTATTATTATAATTTTATTATTATTTTATTTATTTATTGATTTATTATTATTGACTTTACGCTATCTGTAGTGTAGTTGTATATATATATTATTTTATTATTGATCTAAGTATGTATTAAATATATAGTTATTAATTAGCAGTAGTTATTTATTAATTGAATTATTCATCTATTATGATATTATTGTGATTATTACTTGATTATTATTCTATTGATTATTATTTCTTATATATTATAATTAATTATTTATTATTATAAGTTATTATTATTATGTTTATTATTATTATTATTATTTAATATTATGTTTTATTGATTATTATTGATTATTATTATTATTATTATTATTATTATATTATTGTTTAATCTTTTATGGGAGTTAATATTACCTTTACCTTAAATATTTTTATTTTTCTATTATTTATTATTAATCCTACTAATATTATTATTATCTATATTATTATTGATTATTATTAATTATTATGTGAATTATTTGTCTTATTCATTATCAGTTATTTATTTATTTAATTATTATTAAGATTATGTATTTTTTCTTATTAAATGAGTTTCTATGCAGTACCAAAAATTAGCTACTTGTGATTATTCAATTATTTTTATTCGCATATATTGATAGTTCATGTATTATTATTATTATTATGTATTTAGTAGCTATAGTAGTAGTAGTAGTAGTAGTATCATTGTTATTTTTATTATTATTGCATTATTATTAGTTATTATTATTATTATTATTATGTGATATTTTATTTATGTATTATATTTATTATTTATTATTATTATTATATTATTATTATGTATTGTAATTGTATCATTGATTCATTGGATTATTATTTATTATTGATTATGTATTTTAGCATCTATAAAGACCTACATAGTTTTTTTTATATATCAATAGATAAGAGTAATGATTAAATATTCGAACAAATTTCGATAAGTGCCGGATAACAATTTGGTTCCTTGTTAAAAAATAGTTTTTCCTGAAGCCTTTCACTGGGTCTATTTCCCCATGGATAGCCAAAAAATCTATTATCGAAAGTATAATAAGTCACGGCTCTAGCAATAGTGCGATCCATCAGAGCCCAGGCCTGGGGTCGTTCCTGACTTTAAAGGGGGTCATATACAAGTGGATCGAAGAGAGCTTGAAAAATGAATTATAGAACTTTGTGATAGTTATAAGTGATAGAAAGGAAGGAAAGGAGATGAATAAAAGGAATCATGAAATCAAGAGGAAACATAACCAAATCTCTATCAAGGATAGGACTTTAGTTAGTTATTGATTATATGACGTGTTAATATAGGTATTATAATGCATATTTATTAATTATATATTATTAGGATTTATAATGTATGATATGTAGTTACTTATTATTTCCGGAGTATTATTATTTTATTGATCATATATTTATTAATTATTATTATTTATTCTATTTATTTATTATATATTTAATTATTTATTAATTAATTATTATTACTTGATTATTATTATATTATTATTTTATTGATTATTATTATTATTATTATATTATTATTATTATTGTTAAGTCAAAACATTTATTATATTCACCTTTGCGGTAATTATTATTTATAGTATTTATATATGAATTATTATATATTATATACTATATACTAATTATGTATTATTATGTATTATTAGATTATAATTGATGTTTATGTTGATTGATTATTGTTATTGATTATTAATATTATTATTATTATTTATTATTACTGATTTAATTATTATTACTGTTAATTTTTATTTTTATTGAATTATTATTTATTATTATTATTAATTGATTGATTGATTTATATGTATTATGTTATTATCTATTATGTGATATGCTTATTATTTATTATATATTATTATTAATTATTATGATTATTATTATTCTAGTTATTAGTTATTATTATTAGTTATTATATTATTAGTTATGTTCAGGCGATTATTTGATTTTTGATAGTATTTATTATGATTGATTATTATTTATTTTAAGTTATTATTATTTAATATTACTTAATTAATATTAATATATTATATTATTATTATTTATTATTATTATTGATTAATTTATATTGGTTATTAATTATTATTAACATTCGAACCAGCAAGTAAGATTATGATTATTATGTATTATTTATTATTTATTTTATATATTATTGATTATTTGTTATTTAGCATTATTCTCTACATAGTTTTTTTTTATATCATAGAAGAGTATCCTTAAATCATTCGAAAAAATTTCGACCCAAAATTTGCTCTTTTAAATAAATAGAGTTTCCAAACTTTTCCTGGTCTAATTTCCTATGATCAAAAATACTATTGAAAGGGTATGATACAACGGCTGCTTAATCTGCGATCCCGTAGACCGTCCCTGGGGTCTTATCCTGAACTGTTGAAGATGGGGTTCCACGAAATTGCGATGAGTAAAATTATGTGATGAGCTTTTTGTAGTTAAAAGATCATAGAAAGGAAAAAAAGAATGAATAAAAGAAATCATGAAATCAAAGGAAACGTAGAACCAAATCTCTATCAAGATAAACTTTAATTAAGTATCATTATTATTATTATTATTATTAGTGATTATTATTTATTATTTCATATTGATTATTTTTTATCTTATTATGTACTTATTATTATTTTGAATATATTATTTATTAGTTATTATTATTAATTATTATTGATTTAGTTGCGATTATTATTATAATGGATTGTTTTATTAGTATTGTATATAATTATTATTTATTATTGAGTTATTTAATTTATTAATTATTATTGAATTATGTATATTATTATTTATTTATTATGTATTTTATTATTTCATTATTTATTATTTATTTATTTTATTGACATTTATTGATTTTAGTAAAGGTGTTATATAAAAATGATTAAAAAAGGGAGCGCTTTGATAAGTAGAAGGTATATTGTTAAGAGATATTGGTTGTGATGCCTACAATAGAGAATGAGTTTTACAAAACAATAATTGAGAATGAGTTTACACCGAATATATATTTAGTAAATGTGCGGACACTAATATAAGTAGTAGTATAATCTATAATATATATTAATGATTATATAAATATATTATATATTATTTATTATATTTATATATATATATATATTATATAGTATATATATATTAATTATATATTATATTATATATATAAATAATTATTATATGATATATTATATATATATTTAGTGATATATGTATATATTATACATAAAGGTAATATATTAATATAATATATAATAATATATAGTAACTAATTATAGTATATATATGTATAATATATAAGTATATATATAGATATATTAATAGTATAAGTATAGTAGTTTAGTTATATTATAATAGCTGATACTAAGTAGATAATAATATAATTATGTATATATATATGTTATTAAGTAGTATAGTAGTGACGAGAGAAAGGTAATATATATTATATGTTTTATATAAATATTTATATAATAGTATATAGAGTAATATATCATATATAGTATATATAGTCTATAGCTAGCTTAGTATATAAGTTATTTAATATATAGCTTCGATATGAGTAGTATTAATGTATAGGTAGAGATAAGGTGGGTGCGGGCGGAGCTAGGTGACATTCAGGCTCAGGATCTTTCACTGACAAATTTTTTGTGGTGAGAAAAAGGAAAAATTTTCAAATCGAGCAGTAAAAACAAAATTTTAAAAATTTTAACTGCAAAGAAAATAGTGTAATAGTTTTAATAATATTTAAGTAAGGTTAGTTAGGGTTAAGTAATTAGATAGAGGTAAGTAGAAGTATAGGTAAGTAAAGCTTAATGCTAAAAGTGTATACGGATAAGTGGTAAAGATAAGTAGTAAGAAGTAAAGGTTATATTTAAGTTGCGTTATGTGAATTCTAGTATTTAAAACTTATTACTTGCGAACTTAGATATATTATAGGGACTGTATTGGATTGGAAAAAAATCTTGCAACTTTAATCTTTATGCTCTACTCTGGTATTGAAAAAAGAAGAACTTTGGTAACAGTTAGATCATGTTGATGCTTATTTAGGGTAAAAGAAACTTTCATAAAGGGTGTGAAATAAGATAGGAACGAAACATTGTATTATAATATAGTACCTTTTCGGTTTAGAAGATCGAGTACGAATAGTATTATAGTATTATTATATATGTAAGTAATATAGTAGTGGAATATATATCATATAGTATATAGGTTGGTGTTTAGGTGTGTTAAAGTATATTATATAATATTATATAATATATAATATATATATATATACGTAATAATTATATGTATATGTATAATATATATATTATATATAGTGTATATATAATATGATAATATATTATATTGATGTATATATAAAATATATATATAACGTTATAATAGGTAACTATGAGGTATAGTTATGGGTATCAGATAGCTATGGTATATATGCTAATATAGTAGTAGCATTATAATAAATTATAACGTGAGTGAGTAGTGTACGTGCCAGTAGAATAGGGTAGTAAGTATATTATAATAATTATGATATAGTAACTATATAATAGGGTATAAGTATAGTGATATGATGAATATATTATATTAGAGTAGTAGTATAATAGTATGATTATAGTAATATCGATTAGGTCTATGTATAATGCACTTTGCTAGGACCAGTATTCATGTAGGAGTCTTGCAAATAGTAACAAGAAACTTCTTCACATTTTTGAACGAAAGAGTCGTGATTATTGAGGTTAGAGGTGACAGATTGAGCAAAAGTCTAGCATTTAAGGACGCATTCTATAGTAGCCATTAGTACCCTTGGTCGAGATGTGGCAAACGCCTGTCAATGGAGCATTAGAAGCTGAAGAAATGTTAAAGATCTGTTAATTGTGAGTCTGATTTCAAGTTTCTTGCTCCAACTTTAGAGTAAGAGGAGTGAAGATAACCTGTGATAAGTAGCGAGATCGAGGTCAATCTGAGGTCACCTTGATTTAGTTCTACAAACGACTGAGTTACCAAGACAGATCAAAGTAATACCTTGATAGATGAATGGGAATCCTAAACATTCAAAGTGAGGGTAACTAATACGGAGAGTGTTTACAGATGAATATAGAAGGAAACCGACAACGATAGAGTGACGGAAGCGTGTGGGAGTTGATATAGATAACCGTACATCAGGAACGGAAAATAAATGCATAGAATAAACCCAAAAGGAACACATAGTCATTAGACCTTAATAAGTGGAAAGATCACGTTGATAAAGGAAACTAGTCAACCACTTGATGTTAGGATTTCTTAAATTGCAATGTTATATTAATTGTTTATAAAATAAAAGACATTTGACACTTTATTTATAGAATATGTAGGAAGATAAGAAAGGAGTAAATGTCGTCAGATTTGAAATAATATACGACTGTTGAAATGATTCACAGTGGGCAGGAATGTATCCGTATACAATCGTTTGACCTTATAGAAAATCATCCATTTAAGAATGTAGTCGTTGTTGCAAGATCTAAAAACTACTAAAAGTTTTGTCTTGTGTTTGAAAAAATTTTATTGTAAGACAGCTTAACTATACCGCGTTAGAGGTTAGGACACCGTGAAAAATCAGTGTCTTATATAGGCTGTTTACATTGGATTGGTTGATTTTGTTACAAAGCTTTCAGAATTCTTAGGACATATTATTTAGTATTATTATTATTATTATTATTTATTATTTTCTTATATATTAATTATTTAGATTATTAGATTTATATGATGTATTATACATTATTATTTATTATTATATGTTGCATGTATTATTTAATTAGCTGTCGCCTAACTAATGGCACTTGCCAGCGGTACTACTGTAACGAAATACTAATAATTTGTTACTTATTAATGTTAAAATATCAGCTGAATAAAATACAGTCTAACTTCTATTTGAGGCGGCCTCTAGTGCATATACTGATCGGCTAACAACTTTTACTATCTATACTACTTATTGACTTATTACTCACTGTATACTACTTACGTTGACTCTCACTCTTACTACTTATTGCTTGACAATGCGAGATGGCAGAATTACTTCTGTTGTTAGAGCTTGCTTATATGAGTACATGGTCTAAAGGATAACTGTTAAACTACTCATCAAATTTAGTACATTAATACCTGACTGTCACTAACTATCTACTCGACGTACAAACTACTACTACTGAACTAATTGGACTACTGACTGACTGCCGACTGAAGTACGTATTACGAGGAGCTACGGTTATATCACTAGAATACTACTATTCTTATAAATTTCTGTCTAACTATTACTACAATTTAACTTGAAGACCGTATTTCATTGTTGAAAGCAATGATTTGCGGGTTCTCAATTGCTCAAATGACAACTCAAAGGTGAGTAAGTAATTTGCTTCCATAAATAAATATCAGGTTTTTTTTATGTTTAGTTAGATTAGATTGCTGCGTCTATTCATATGGTAGAGAATTAATGGATATAAATATTTCTAGTCTATGCGTATACATACTATGAGTAAGTTTTTCACTTATAATAGTTTCATATGGCAGCAAACGAGCACAGCGCTACACTTCACACCTAGAATATACCATAAAGGGTTTCACACACTACACATTATATAGTATAGATTACTAACGACTTAATGTAATCGTTAGGTAATTTCATATAATAGTAGAGAGCTTACATTTTGTCCACGATACCGTAAAGCTAGGTAATATTAAAGCGTAGCTAAATACTATACTATATTACTTTATTAAAATAGTATTAGGGCATAAATAGTATCGTATTATATTAGGATAGTCTAAGAACCAGTATTATGATGTACTGGTAATAGGTAATATATATTATCTATATAACATATGTATACAGATGTTTTTGCGAGCAAAAAGTTTAGAATGCAGGGCGGGGAAAAACCCTTAAAGGCTTATGCGAATGCTTTCAACTTGGATTGGGTGATCGTACGAGGTATTTTTCCTCCATTTCACGCACGAGTAGGAGTATGATATATATAAACTAATGAATATATTAGTTGAATAATGAAATAGTATAGTAATAAATCAAATAGTATGAAAAGGAATAAAATATACCTATAGTATGATAATGTATATATATAATATATTATATATATATTATAGGTTAATATATTAATAATATATTATATATATATATATATATATATATATACTCGAGGGTTAAAAGTCGTTTTACCCAAGTTGGTCAACTAAATTAAGCTAGGTTGAATTAGGCTAACGTTTGTTTGTTTTTTTAAGGCTAGAACCCATGTGTAAAAGGCTACATAAAATGAGGCTAATGGTAGGAAGCTTACGTCCCGAGTAAGTTTTGTTTCAGATAAAATTCTTACAATTGCCCAGAATCCTTGCCATTTTTAGTAAAATATCATGCAAATTTTTGAATGTCGGAAAAAGTGGTGGACATCTGAAACCTTTCTCTGAAGTATAAGTTTAATGTGAAATCTTGACATGTTAATTATTTATTGGGGCGGACATTTATTAACTTCTGTAGCGTTTTTTTAATTAATTTAGGTTATACTTTTAGGTGTAATACGAGTTTCTATACATTAAAATTCTCAGATACACTTGCACTCGTTTTAATATATATAATATAATATTTATATAATATAGTATATATATATGTATATATTATATATATATATATATATATATATATTATAAATACTATTATATATATATTATAGTATATATATATATAGTATATATATATATTATATATATTATATAATATAATATATAGCCATATATACTGTACTAGCTAGGCGCTAACAACAGCGTTCTTACGGGGAGTCACACTCCCGCAAGAATTTTGACTCACTGGGTAGCCCTCTCTTTATATAATATAAATAATATATATTTAATATCTATATATATATATATTATATTATATATATATACTATATATATTAGTATTATATATATAACAGCCCCTGTAAATCATTTTACTTTTTCAATTATTATTAAAAGATTACAATGATTTACTGGCCTTAATTTACATTAACAAACAACCATGGAATATGCATGTTTACTATAATTTACATATGATATATATTATTAACCTGAGCGCATATGTATACCGTTAGGAATGGTATAATTATATATATGAATAATATATATATATTATATATATATATATTATATATATATATATCTATATATAATATATATATATGTTACCTTCTTAATTTTCCTAATCTCGCTCTTTCAGAAGAAATACGTTGACTGCTTGATCAATATTAATTGCTCGAGTTTCTTCATGCTCGATACTCAGAATTGCCAAGTCTCTCAGTCTGATGGCTCAAGTGACTTCTCAGTAATTTTATATGTTTAAAATTTTGAGAAGTTCTCTCTGCCATTGCGTTGTACTGGTAGAGTAAAATAATAGCTGTATTTTGCCATTATTCGGGAAAGCTACTTAAATTAAAGCTGTTTTTCTTCATAATAGTCGGTGCCAATATCTTGATATTCTTTCTTTGTTTATCGATCTCTTACCGTATAAATTTCTAATATAATAAAACTTCAGCAATTAGATTCTGCAAGTAATTCAATTGGGGTATTGCTTATGAGGATGTTTATTTTTCTGAAATTTCTCCTCAGACAGAGTTTTGTTTAAGCTTTTGGATTCCAAAATGAAAGTTTTCTCTGCAAACCGTTTCATCAAATTAACGTGATTTGATTTTTCTGAACGTCTCGATACTTTGCATTAATCCCGGTTATATTTACTTGACATATATATGATCCATTCTAAAAAGATTATCTGATCTCCCCCGACTGCTTATTTCATCAAAATAACGATTCACAGTTCGTATCTGCGTTTCTGTTTTAGTCACATGAAATATTTCCATTAAGTGCAACTTGCCTTTGCTTCGATGGGTATATATATAGTTCGGAGAAGTTTCTCCTCAAATGTTTTAATTCTTCATTGGCGTGATTCAGGAAGAAACATGCTTTATGAAGATCAACTGACTTATTTTGTACACTTTCAGAGCTCTGCTAATGTTTTCAAGAATTTTGTTTTGTAGGGTGAACATTAGTATAAACTGAAATTTTTCCGTTTGGTTTCACAGTTGGACTCCGTAAGGGCCCCCTCGAACTCGGGCCCTTTCCGCGTGCGGCTGCTGGCCGTTATGCCCCACTGTATATTACTGGCTAAACTAAAAATTTTTGTTTAGTCGCTAAAATGTTAGTAATTATGATATTTACTTAATTTATTTTTTATTAATAGTTTACTTCTTTCATATATTTTGAAAATAGAAATACGCTTCTTCCGTAATACGAACTAAATTTAAATGTAAAAAACTATTTCTTGGCAATGCTTCTGTCGAGTAAACTTTACCCACCAATGGAATTATGTATTTTCAGGCTTCCGCAGATGCATATATCCGATTTCTTCAAATTAATTAATTTTAATTATTTAAATAATTTGAGTGTCTGATGCAGGCTAGGTTCTCTCTCTCTCTCTCTCTTCTCTCTCTCGTCTCTCTCTCTTCTCTCTCTCTCTCTCTCTCTTCTCTCTCTCTCTCTCTCTTCTTCATCTCTTTTCTGTCTCTCTCTCTCTCCTCTCTCTCATCTCTCTCTCTCTCTGCCCTCTCTCTCTCTCACTCTTCCATTCCTTTTCTTCTCATCACCGTCAATGTATATATACATTATGAATGATAGATAGTAAAATATATTTGATGAATTACACGGATACGTGCATATCAATGCGGCTTCTCAAAATTTTTTCTTGTTTATTGCGAATATACGAGCATCACATCGCGAGCAGAGCGATCAAATCATCATCAATCATCATTCATCATCATTGATACATCAATTCATCATATCAATCATCAGCCACTCAGCGACCTTTTACCTCTACCAACGATGAAGAGTAGTAGGTGAGTAAAGCAATACACTTGACAGAAAAGTAGTATGAAGAATATGAGGCAAGTCGAAAGAGAAAGCCGCAGCCTTCACTTACCTTTATATCCATTTAGTGGATCTCGTCGCAGTCCAGAAAATCATCTAACAGCTTCACGGAACGAGCGACTGACCATCACTATGGCATCTTATCAACTGTAAGGGTTCATCCCTTGGCTCAGGGTGGGCCACACCATATCCCTCACAAAAATAAGCATTTCACTCCTGATTATGCAATTTCTTTTCGTCTTTGCCCAAATGCATCATTTCTCTCCTCCAAGCATTGTCCTTTACCGAATCAATTCATTTTATATTCGTCTCGCCCAGCCCGTTCGATCCCACACACTCCCAGTATGACCACAACCATTTTTCAACGCTACATTTTATTTATTCTGTCATTTACACGCATTTCTTCACACACACAACTCCTAATACGTTATTTCCTCATTTTATCAATTGCTTCTCAATCATAACACCCCCTAAGATTGTTCATTTGAAAACATTGTACTTTAGATTATACCTCTTATTCCAGACATATTACAATTACATAGCATTAATATTATATATATAGTATATATATATATTATATATAATTAATATAATATTATAATATATATATTATATATATATATATATATATATGATAATATATATATGTATATATATATATATATGACTGAAAATCCTTGTCTAATGTCAATACAGTCAGAGGTAAGGAATATATAGAAATATATTGATTTTTAATATATTCGACACGTCTCTGAACGTAAGTTATAGAATAAACAAAAAGCAAAAAGTTCATGATGAGCGAAGAGAAGTGAGCTTGAGAGAGAGGAGAAAGAGAGAGACGAGAGAGAGAGAGGAGAGGAGAGAGAGAGAGAGAGCAGAGAGAGAGAGAGAGAGAGAAGAAGAGAGAGAAGAAGAATTAGTAAGACATTTGTAGATTTTTAGGCTTAGAACGGGTGAGAAGAAAAAAAATGTAGAAACATTCTTAAAAATATAAAGAATAACGTGAAGTAACAACTAAACATTTCGGAATTATTTATCTGTTGCTTTAGTGAATTTTAAAAAGGTAAAACCTCAGAAGATAACTTTACATTATTATTACTATATTAAATTATTATTATTATTATTATTATTATTATTATTAATTCTTATTATGATTGATTATTATTATTATTTATTATCATTTATTATTATTATTATTATTATTATTATTATTATTATTATTATTATTATTATTATTATTATTATTATTATTATTATTATTATTATTATTATTATTATTATTATTTTGTATTATATAATTTACATACTTGATTTTGGAAAGTTTTTAAAGCAATATAT
>JABUQX010085625.1:30000-32500 GCA_015478945.1 Trachelipus rathkii
GAATGTTAATAGTGAGTGGTGAAGTGAATGTGATGCAAGCGGTTGAAAGTAAAAAAGAGGAGTGGTTGAATGTACTAAAAGCTAGTGGTGGTTACGAAAGAAAGGTTATGTAAATATATAAGGAGGAAAAAGAAAGACTAAAGTTGCATACGAAGGAGGAAAAAAAGGTAAATGAACAGTTTGGAAGGAGGATGAATAGAATTTTACAACTGAAGAGGAAGATATTCTAGAAGGAGGTGTGAAAGGTTGAGAAAGAGAGTAAGGTGAATCTTCAAGGAATAATGAATAGAGATGGTACTTTCGTGAATAGCGAAATGGATGTGAAGAGAGTGTAGAGGGAACAATTCGATTACCTGCATAACATTGACAGTAATGAAGAGGTGATAGTGAATGTGTGTGGGTTTGATGGTATAAGAAGAAATAGGTTTTTGGGAATGAGGTTATTAGTAGGGAGAAGATAATTGAATGAGAGCGTTGAATAATGATAGATCAGCAAGTATAGATGAAGTTACTGGTGAAATGATCAAGAATGGAGGCGAACTTGTCATTGACTGGATAAGGAAGTTGTGTAACAAAGCGTTTATTTACGGTATACTTCCGAAGGATTGGAGGAGAGCAGTGCTAGTAACCTTATTTAAGGATAAGGGAGATAAGGGGAATTATGGGAGCTATAGAGGAATTAGTTTATTGAGTGTTGTAGGAAAAATATATGCTGTTATCTTGTTTGAAAGAGTGCATCGAGTGATTGAGGGACTGATTGTTGAAGAACAAGATGCATTTAGATGTGGTAGAGGATGTGTAGATCAAATTTTTACATTGAGGTAAATGATTGAGAAAATGAGAGAGAAGAATAATAATTGTATTTAGGTTATATGGAATTGCAACAGGCGTAAGGCAGAATTAATAGGGAAGTTCTGTGGCAGGCGTTAATGATATACGGTGTTGGTGGTAGACTTCTGAATAGAATCAAAAGTATGTATGCTGATAGTGAAGCTCTTTATGAATAAATGGAGTGGAGAGTGAATGGTTTAATATTAATAGCGGAGTGTGGTAGGAATGTGTTATGTCTCCATGGCTAATTAATTTGTATATGGATGGGGAGATGAAAGAATTAAAGAAGGGGTGGTAGGGAAATTTGTTAGACTGGTAGAGAATGGAAGAGAAGGGAAACTGATCTGCTTATTATACACTGATGATCTGGTTTTGTTTGATGAATCTGAAGAAAGCTTGGAAGGATTGGTAGAGGGATTTGGCAGGATGTGTAAAAGGAGAGATTTGAAGGTAAATGTGGATAAAAGCAAGGCGATGGTGGTGGGTGAGTATGTGCCGCAGTGTGATATCATGTTGAGTGGTGAGCAACTGGCACAAGTATAAGAGTTTAAATATAAAGCCTCTATGTTGGATGAAAAAAGAACGGATGATCCAGAGTGTAGTAGAAAAGTTGTGGGTGGTAGCAAAGTGACTGGTGCAATTAAATCTTTGGTAAATGTAAAGAGACTAAGTCTTGAGTGCCCTAGGGTTTTGCATGAGATTATGTTGTTACCGGTGTTAATGTACAGCAGCAAAACTATGGAGTGGAATAAGAGCTATAGATCTAAGTGGCAATTTGTTCAGATGGATGATCTTAGGGGTGTGCTAGCTGTGAGTTGAATTAATAGAATGAGGATTAAGCATGTTAGGGAGCTGTGTGAAGAAAGACATGAATGAGAGAATAAATTAGAGTATATTAACATGGATTGGTCATGTGGAAAGGATGGATAATAGTCGGTTAGCTAAGCGGATGTATATAGGTGAGTGTTTTGGAAATCGACTGGCTGGGGGACCGAAGTAAAAGTGGATTGGGTCAGTGAAGGAGTATTTAAAAGAGAGAAATGTGAATTTGGTTAAAGCTAGAAGAATGATACATAATTGGAATGAATGGCGGGATTTTGTGAGGGGGTAAGGTTGTGGACCTGGCTCAGTGGATGAGCCCTTACATTGACGAGATACCACAGTGGGGGTCCGTTGCGATGTTGTGAAGCCCTAGGTTGGATTTTGACTGCAATGGGTTCACACTTAAGTTTATGAGGGAGGATGTGGGAGGCTTTCCATTCGACTTACGTCACGCTCTTCTACTTTACTATTCTGTTTCCGTGAATGTTACTCACCCAATATGATTGCGTGAAGGGGGGATAAAATATATATATATATATATATATATATATATATATATATATATTTATTATTATATATATTTTTGTTACATTATATATATATATATTATATAATAAAAATATAATATATATATAAAATATATATATATATATATATATATATATATATATATATATATATATATATATATATTAATATATATATATATTATATATATATTATATATATATATATATATATATAAGTAATATAATATATATATATATATATATATATATATTATTATTTATATATTTTTATAGCCTTTTGTTACTGACATGTAATTTATTAAATAATAAAATAATTT
>JABUQX010085626.1:0-18664 GCA_015478945.1 Trachelipus rathkii
GAAGAGATTTAAGGGTAATTCAACACCTCAACGGGCATAGCCCTATTCTATAGAGGGAACTTCTCTTAGGTAATTCACACTCACGGCAGTAGGCCCTATTAAGGAGGGCTTCTCTAGTAGGTTTACACCGTCATCGGGGCATAATGCCCCTATTCAAGGAGGGGAACTTATTAGGTATTCACTTACCTCACGGGCATAAGCCTATTCATAGGAATGAACTTCTTAGGTATTCACTTACCTTACGGGCATATGCCCTATTTCAGGAGGAGGAACTCTCTAGGTAATTACACCTACGGGCATAGCCCTATTCAAAGAGGAACTTCTCTAGGTAATTCTAACCTCACAGGGCATAGCCCTATTCAAGGAGTTAACTTCTCTAGGTAATTCAACCTTCACGGGCATAGCGCCTATTCAAGGAAGGGACTTCTCTAGGTGAATTCACGACCTCACGGGCATAGCCCTATTCAAGAGGGGAAACTTCTCTAGGTAATTCACACCTCACGGGCATAGCCCTATTCAAGAGGGGAACTTCTCTAGGTAATTCACACCTCACGGGCATAGCCCTATTCAAGGAGGGGAACTTCTCTAATTAATTCACACCTCACGGGCATAGCCCTATTCAAGGAGGGGAGCTTCTCTAGGTATTTCAGACCTCATGGGCATAGCCCTATTCGAGGAAGGGAACTTCTCTAGGTAATTCACACCTCACGGGCATAGCCCTATTCGAGGAGGGGAGCTTCTCTAGGTAATTCACACCTCACGGGCATAGCCCTTCGAGGAGGGGACTTCTCTAGGTAAATTCACAACCTCACGGGTATCAGCCTATTCAAGGAGGGGACTTCTCTAGTAGGTAATTCAAAACCTCACGGGCATAGCCTATTCAAGGAGGAGAATTCTCTAGTAAATCCCACCTCACGGCATAGCCCTATTCAAAGGGGGGGAACTTCTCTAGGTAATTCACACCTCACGGGCATAGCCCTATTCAAGGAGGGGAACTTCTCTAGGTAATTCACAACTCACGGGCATAGCCCTATTCAAGGAGGGGAACTTCTCTAGGTAATTTACACCTCAAGGGAATAGCCCTATTTCAAGGAAGGGGAAGTTTCCTAGGTTAATTCACACCTACGGGCATAGCCCTATCAAGGAGGGGAACTAGGTAATTAACACCTCACGGGCATAACCCTATTCAAGGAGGGGAACTTCTGTAGGTAATTCACACCTCACGGGCATAGCCCTATTCAAGGAGGGGAACTTCTCTAGGTAATTCACACCTCACGGGCATAGCCCTATTCAAGGAGTGGAACTTCTCTAGGTAATTCACACCTCACGGGCATAGCCCTATTCAAGGAGGGGAACTTCTCTAGGTAATTCACACCTCACGGGCATAGCCATATTCAAGGAGGGGAACTTCTCTAGGTAATTCACACCCCACGGGCATAGCCCTATTCAGTCGGGGAACTTTCTAGGTAATTCACAACTCAAGGGCATAGCCCTATTCAAGGAGGGGAACTTCTCTAGGTAATTCACACCTCACGGGCATAGCCCTATTCAAGGAGGGGAACTTCTCTACGTAATTCACACCTCACGGGCATAGCCCTATTCAAAAAGGGGAACTTCTCTAGGTAATTCACACCTCACGGGCATAGCCCTATTAAAGGAGGGGAACTTCTCTAGGTAATTCACACCTCACGGGCATAGCCCTATTCAAGGAGGGGAACTTCTCTAGGTAACTCACACCTCACGGGCATAGCCCTATTCAAGGAGGGGAAACTTCTCTAGGTAATTCACACCTCACGGGCATAGCCCTATCAAGAAGGGGACTTCTCCTAGGTAATTCCACACGCTCACGGGCATGCACTATTATGGAGGGGAATTTTCTCTAAGGTAATTCAAACACCTCACGGGCATACCAATATTCAGGAGGGGAACTCTCTAGGTATTTCACCACTCAACGGGCATAGCCTATTCAAGGAGGGAACTTCTCTAGGTAATTCACACCTCACGGGCATAGCCATATTCAAGGAGGGGAACTTCTTTAGGTAATTCACACCTCACGGGCATAGCCCTATTCAAGGAGGGGAACTTCTCTAGGTAATTCACACCTCACGGGCATAGCCTTATTTAAGGAGGGGAACTTCTTTAGGTAATTCACACTTCACGGGCATAGCCCTATTCAAGGAGGGGAACTTCTTTAGGTAATTCACACCTCACGGGCATAGCCCTATTCAAGGAGGGGAACTTCTCTAGGTAATTCACACCTCACGGGCATAGCCCCTATTCAAGGAGGGGAACTTCTCTAGGTAATTCACACCTCACGGGCATAGCCCTATTCAAGGAGGGGAACTTCTCTAGGTAATTCACACCTCACGGGCATAGCCCTATTCAAGGAGGGGAACTTCTCTACGTAATTCACACCTCAAGGGCATAGCCCTATTCAAGAAGGGGAAATTCTCTAGGTAATTCAAATCTCACGGGCATAGCCCTAATTAAGGAGGGAACTTCTCTAGGTAATTCACACCTCACGGGCATAGCCCTATTCAAGGAGGAGAACTTCTCTAGGTAATTCACACCTCACGGGCATAGCCCTATTCAAGGAGGGGAAGTTCTCTAGGTAATTCACACCTCACGGGCATAGCCCTATTCAAGGAGGGGAACTTCTCTAGGTAATTCACACCTCACGGGCAAAGCCATATTCAAGGAAGGGAACTTCTCTAGGTAATTCACTCCTCACGGGCATAGCCCTATTCAAGGAGGGGAACTTCTCTAGGTAATTTACACCTCACGGGCATATCCCTATTCAAGGAGGGGAACTTCTCTAGGTAATTCACACCTCAACGGCATAGCCCTATTCAAGGAGGGGAACTTCTCTAGGTAATTCACAACTCACGGGCATAGCCGTATTCAAGGAGGGGAACTTTTCTAGGTAATTCACACCTCACGGGCATAGCCCTATTCAAGGAGGGGAACTTCTCTAGGTAATTCACACCTCACGGGCATAGCCCTATTCAAGGAGGGGAACTTCTCTAGGTAATTCACACCTCACGGGCATAGCCCTATTCAAGGAGGGGAACTTCTCTAGGTAATTCACACCTCACGGGCATAGCCCTATTCAAAGAGGGGAACTTCTCTAGGTAATTCTAACCTCACGGGCATAGCCCTATTCAAGGAGGGTAACTTCTCTAGGTAATTCACACCTCACGGGCATAGCCCTATTCAAGAAGGGAACTTCTCTAGGTAATTCAACCTCACGGGCATAGCCCTAATTCAATTTAGGGAAACTTCTCTAGGTAATTCAACACCTCACGGGCATAGCCCTATTCAAGGAGGGAACTTCTCTAGGTAATTCACACCTCACGGGCATAGCCCTATTCAAGGAGGGGAACTTCTCTAGGTAATTCACACCTCACGGGCATAGCCCTATTCAAGGAGGGGAACTTCTTTAGGTAATTCACACCTCACGGGCATAGCCCTATTCAAGGAGGGGAACTTCTCTATTAAATTCACACCCCACGGGCATACCCTATTCAAGGGAGGGGAATTTTTCTTAAGTTAATTCACCCCCACGGGCAAACCCCTTTTAAAAGAGGGGGAGTTTTTTAGGTAAATTACACCCCCCCCGCCAAGACCCCTTTCAAAGGAGGGAACTTCTCTAGTAATTCACACCTCACGGGCATAGCTCTATTCAAGGAGGGGAACTTCTCTAGGTAATTCACACCTCACGTGCATAGCCCAATTCGAAGAGGGGAGCTTCTCTAGGTATTTCAGACCTCATGGGCATAGCCCTATTCGAGGAAGGGAACTTCTCTAGGTAATTCACACCTCACGGGCATAGCCCTATTCGAGGAGGGGAGCTTCTCTAGGTAATTCACACCTCACGGGCATAGCCCTATTCAAGGAGGGGAACTTCTCTAGGTAATTTACACCTCACGGGCATAGCCCTATTCAAGGAGGGGAACTTCTCTAGGTAATTCACACCTCACGGGCATAGCCCTATTCAAGGAGGGGAACTTCTCTACGTAATTCACACCTCACGGGCATAGCCCTATTCAAAAAGGGGAACTTCTCTAGGTAATTCACACCTCACGGGCATAGCCCTATTCAAGGAGGGAACTTTCTCTAGGTAATTCACACACCTCAAGGGCATAGCCCCCTATTCAAGAAGGGGAACTCTCTAGGTAATTCACACTTCACGGGCATAAGCCCTATTCAAGGAGGGGAACTGCAGGAATTCACAACTCACGGGTCTAGCCGTAATTCCAGGAGGGTGAACTTTTTCTAGGTAATTTCACACCTCCGGGCATAGCCCTATTCAAGGAGGGGAACTTCTCCTAGTAATTCACACATCACGGGCATAGCCCATTTCAAGGAGGGGAACTTCTTCTCTAGGTAATTCACACCTCACGGGCATAGCCCTATTCAAGGGAGGGGAACTTCTCTAGGTAATTCACACCTCACGGGCATAGCCCTATTAAAAGAGGGGAACTTCTTTAAGTAATTCACACCTCACGGGCATAGCACTATTCAAGGAGGGGAACTTCTCTAGGGTAATTCACACCTCACGGGAATAGCCCAATTCAAGGAAGGGAACTTCTCTAGTATCACACCTCACGGGCATAGGCCTCAATTCAAGGAGGGAAACTTCTCTAGTTAATTCACACTTCAAACGGGCATAGCCCTATTCAGGAGGGGAACTTCTCTAAGTAATTTACACCTCACGGGCATAGCCCTATTCAAGGAGGGGAACTTCTCTAGGTAATTCTCACCTCACGGGCATAGCCCTATTCAAGGAGGGGAACTTCTTTAGGTAATTCACACCTCACGGGCATAGCCCTATTCAAGGAATGGAACTTCTCTAGGTAATTCACACCTCACGGGCATAGCCCTATTCAAGGAGGGGAACTTCTCTAGGTAATTCACACCTCACGCGCATAGGCCTTTTCAAAGAGGGGAACTTCTCTAGGTAATTCTAACCTCACGGGCATAGCCCTATTAAAGGAGGGGAACTTCTCTAGGTAATTCACACCTCACGGGCATAGCCCTATTCAAGGAGGGGAACTTCTCTAGGTAATTCACACCTCACGGGCATAGCCCAATTCGAAGAGGGGAGCTTCTCTAGGTATTTCAGACCTCATGGGCATAGCCCTAATCGGAGGGAACGGAACTTCTCTAGGTAAATTCTACCTAGGATCCGGACTAGCCCTATTCAAGGATGGGATCTTCTCTAGGTAATTCACACCTCACGGGCATAGCCCTATTCGAGGAGGGGAACTTCTCTAGGTAATTTACACCTCACGGGTACAGCCCTATTAAAGGAGGGGAACTTCTCTAGGTAATTCAAAACCTCACGGGCATAGCCCTATTCAAGGAGGGGAACTTCTCTAGGTAATTCACACCTCACGGGCATAGCCCTATTCAAGGAGGGGAAACTTCTCTAGGTAATTCAACACCATCACGGGATAGCCCTAATTCAAGGAGGGGAACTTCTCTAGGTAATTCACACCTCACGGGCATAGCCCTATTCAAGAAGGGGAACTTCTCTAGGTAATTCATACCTCACGGGCATAGCCCTATTCAAGTAGGGGAACTTCTCTAGGTAATTCACACCTCACGTGCATAGCCCAATTCGAAGAGGGGAGCCTTCTTAGGTATTTCAAAGACTCAAATGGGCATAGCCTATTCAAGGAGGGGAACTTCTCTAGGTAATTCACACCTCACGGGCATAGCCCTATTCAAGGAGGGGAACTTCTCTAGGTAATTCACACCTCACGGGCATAGCCCTATTCAAGGAGGGGAACTTCTCTAGGTAATTCACACCTCACGGGCATAGCCCTATTCGAGGAGGGGAACTTCTCTAGGTAATTCACCTCACGGGCATAGCCCTATCAAGCCCCCCTTTCTAAAATTCAAGGAGGGGAAACTTCTCTAGGTAATTCACACCTCACGGCATAGCCTATTCAAGGAAGGGGAACTTCTCTAGGTAAATTCTACCTCTCACGGGCATAGCCCTATTCCAAGGAGGGAACTTCTCTAGGTAAATTCTACCTAACGGGCATGCCCTATTCAAGGAGGGAACTTCTCTACAGTAATTCACACGCTCAATGGGCCATAGCCCTATTCAAAAGGGGGAACTCCTCTAGGGTAATTCACACCTCACGGGCATAGCCCCTATTCAAGGAGGGAACTTCTCTAGATAATTCACACCTCAAGCGGCATAGCCCTATTCAAAGAAGGGGAACTTCTCTAGGTACATTCACACCTCACGGGCATAGCCTCTATTCAAGGAGGGGAACTTCTCTAGGTAATTCACCACCCACCCGGGAATAGCCCCCTTTAATGTAAGGGGAGTTCTCTTTCTTATTTAAAACCCACGGCCCCACCGCCTCCCCACCAAAAAGGGGAACTTCCTCTAGGTAATTCACACCCTCACGGACAGGCATAGCCCTATTCAAGGAGGGGAACTTCTCTAGGTAATTCACCCTCAGGGCATAGCTCCTATGTTCAAGGAGGGGAACTTCTCGAGGTAATTCACACTCACGGGTAGCTATTCAAGGAGGAAGAACTTCTCTAGGGGGTAATTCACACCTCAACGGGCATATCCCTATTCAAGGAGGGGAACTTCTCTAGGTAATTCACACCTCACGGCATAGCCCTATTCAAGGAGGGGAACTTCTCTAGGTAATTCACACCTCACGGGCATAGCCCTATTCAAGGAGGGGAACTTCTCTAGGTAATTCACACCTCACGGGCATAGCCCTATTCAAGGAGGGGAACTTCTCTAGGTAATTCTAACCTCACGGGCATAGCCCTATTCAAGGAGGGTAACTTCTCTAGGTAATTCACACCTCACGGGCATAGCCCTATTCAAGGAAGGGAACTTCTCTAGGTAATTCACACCTCACGGGCAATAGCCCTATTCCAGGAGGAAAACTTCTCTAGTTCAATTTCACGACCTCACGGGCCAATAGCCCTATTCAAGGAGGGAACTTCTCAAGGTAATTTCACACCCAACGGGCATAGCCCTATTCAGGAGGGGAACTCTCTAGGTATTCACACCTCACGGGCATAGCCCTATTCAAGGAGGGGAACTTCTTTAGGTAATTCACACCTCACGGGCATAGCCCTATTCAAGGAATGGAACTTCTCTAGGTAATTCACACCTCACGGGCATAGCCCTATTCAAGGAGGAGAACTTCTCTAGGTAATTTACACCTCACGGGGCATGCCCATATTCCAAGGCGGGAACTTCTCTAGTAATTCACACCTCACGGGCATAGCCAAATTCAAGGAGGGGAACTCCTCTAGGTAATTCACACCTGTACGGGCATAGCCCTATTAGAGGAGGGGGAACTTTTTAGGTAATTACCCCCCCGGGCACACCCCTTTAAGGAGGGGGACTTCTCGAGGTAACTCACACCTCACGGGCATACCCCTATTCAAGGAGGGGAACTTCTCTAAGTAATTCAAACCTCACGGGCATAGCCCTATTCAAGGAGGGGAACTTCTCTAGGTAATTCACACCTCACGGGCATAGCCCTATTCAAAGGAGGGGAACTTCTCTAGGTAATTCACACCTCACGGGCATAGCCCTATTCAAGGAGGGGAACTTCTCTAGGTAATTCACACCTCACGGGCATAGCCCTATTCAAGGAGGGGAACTTCTCTAGGTAATTCACAACTTACACCGGCATAGCCATATTCAAGGAGGGGAACTTCTCTAAGGTAATTCACACCTCACGGGCAATAGCCCTATTCAAAGAGGGGAACTTCTCTAGGTAATTCACACCTCACGGGCATAGCCCTATTCAAGGAGGGGAACTTCTTTAGGTAATTCACACTTCACGGGCATAGCCCTATTCAAGGAGGGGAACTTCTTTAATTAATTCACAACCTCACGGGCATAGCCTATTGGCGGAAGGAGGGGAAATTCTATAGGTAATCACACCTCCGGGCATAGCCCTAATTCAAGGGGGAACTTCTCTAGGTGGAATTCACACCGTCAGCGCCATTGGCCCCTATTCAAGGAGGGGAACTTCTCGAGGTAATTCACAACCTCACGGGCATAGCCTTTAAGGAGGAGAACTTCTCTAGGTAAAATTCACACCTCACGGGCATAGCCCTAATTAAGAGGAGGGAAACTTCTCTACGTAATTCACACCTCACGGGCATAGCCCTATTCAAAGAGGGGAAACTTTTCCTTTTCACTAACGTATAATTCACACCTGCTCACGGGCATAGTCCCTATTCAAGGAGGGGAACCTTCTCCTAAGGTAAATCAGCACCTCACGGGCATAAGCACTAATTCAAAGAGGGGAAACTTCTCAAGGTAATTCTAACCTCACCGGGCCTAGCCCCTATTCAAGGAGGTAACTTCTTCTGGTAATTCACACCTAACGGGCATAGCCCTATTCAAGGAAGGGAACTTCTCTAGGTAATTCACACCTCACGGGCATAGCCCTATTCAAGGAGGGAAACTTCTCTAGTTAATTCACACCTCACGGGCATAGCCCTATTCAAGGAGGGGAACTTCTCTAGGTAATTCACACCTCACGGGCATAGCCCTATTCAAGGAATGGAACTTCTCTAGGTAATTCACACCTCACGGGCATAGCCCTATTCAAGGAGGGAACTTCTTTAAGGTAATTGAGTGATATTCAGGAATGGAACCTTCTTAGGTAAGTTCACACCTTCACGGGGCATAAGCCCTATTCCAAGGAGGAGACTTCCTACGTAATTAACACCTCACGGCCATAGCCTATTCAATTATTTATTGTGTATTATTCTATTGTGTTTTATTCTTATTATCTCTCTACGGCATAGCCCTATTCAAGGAGTTTAACTTCTCTAGGTAATTCACATCACGGGCATAGCCCTATTCAAGGAGGGGACAGAGGTAATTCACACCTCACGGGCATAGCCCTATTCAAGGAGGGGAACTTCTCTAGGTAATTCACACCTCACGTGCATAGCCCAATTCGAAGAGGGGAGCTTCTCTAGGTATTTCAGACCTCATGGGCATAGCCCTATTCGAGGAAGGGAACTTCTCTAGGTAATTCACACCTCACGGGCATAGCCCTATTCAAGGAGGGGAACTTCTCTAGGTAATTCACACCTCACGGGCATAGCCCTATTCGAGGAGGGGAACTTCTCTAGGTAATTCACACCTCACGGGTACAGCCCTATTCAAGGAGGGGAACTTCTCTAGGTAATTCAAAACCTCACGGGCATAGCCCTATTCAAGGAAGGGAACTTCTCTAGGTAATTCCGACCTCACGCGGCATAGCCCTATTGCAAGGAGGACTTTCCTACGTATTCAACACCTCACGGCATAGCCCTAATGTAAAAAGGGACTTCTCTAGGTAATTCACACCCAACGGGCATAGCCCTATTCAGGAGGGAACTTCTCTAGGTAATTTTCACCACCTCAGGGCATAGCCCTATTCAAGAAGGGAACTTCTCTAGGTAATCCACCACTCACGGGCATAGCCCTACTCTCCAAGGAGGGGAACTTCTCTACATAATTCACCACCTCACGGGCAATACCCTATCTCCAGAAGGGAACATTCTCTAGTCATTCACCTCACTCACCGGGCATCAGCCCTATTCAAGGAGGGGAACTTTCTAGGTAATTCACACCTACCTCACAGTCATACATAGCCTATTCAAAGGAGGGGAACTTTCTCTACCGTAATCTCATACCTCACGGGTACATAGCCCTATTCAAGTACGGGAACTTTCTCCAGGTAATTCACAACTCACGGGCATAGCCCTATATTCAAGGAGGGGAACTTTCCTAGGTAACTCTCCACCAAACTCACCGGGCCATTAGCCCTAATTCAATAAAAAGGCGGAACTTCTCTAGGTAATTCACACCTCACGCGGCATAGCCCTATTCAAGGAAGGGAACTTCTCTCACGCTAAATCTCACCACCTCGGAAATAACCCTATTCAAAAAGGGGACTTCTCTAGGTAATTCACCAATCCTCACGGGCATAGCCCTATTAAAGGAGGGGAACTTCTCTAGGTAATCTCACACACCTCAAGGGCATAGCCCTATTTAAGGAGGGGAACTTCTCTAGGTATATCACACCTCACGGGGCATAGCCCCTATTCAAGGAGCGCGAACTTCTCTAGGTTATCTCACACCTCACGGCATCAGCCTATCCAAGAAGGGGCAACTTCCTTCTACGGTAATCTCACACCTCACGGGCATAGCCCTACTTCAAGAGGGGAATTTCTCTCAGGTTAATTCAACATACCTCACGGGCCCATGCCCTTATTCCAAGGAGCGGGAACTTCTCTAGGTAATCTCACGACCTCACGGGCCATAGCCATATTCAAGGCAAGGGAAACTTCTCTAGGTATTCACCACCTCCACGGGCAATACGCATATTCAGGAGGGCGAAACTTCTCTCAGGTAATTCCACACCTCACGGCAATAGCCTTATTAGGAGGGACCTTTCTCTAGGTAATTCAAACTCACGGCGGCATAGCCCTTATTCTAGGCAGGGCAACTCTCTTTGGTAATTCACATCCGTACGGGCATAGCCCTATCTCAAGGAGGGGACTTCTTTAGTATGGGTTCACACCCTCACGGGCATAGCCCTATTCCAACGGAGGGGAACTCTCTATCAAGGTAATTCACACCTCACGGTCACAACCCTATTCAAGGAGGGGGAAAACTTCTCTAGGTAACTCACACCTCACGGGCATAGCCCTATTCCAAGAGGAAGGGAACTTCTCTATATAATTCACAACCTCACGGGCATAGCCCCTATTCAAGGGGGGAACTTCCTATATAATTCACACCTCACGGGCATAAGCCTATTCAAGGAGGGGAACTTCTTTAGGTAATTTCACACCTCACGGATAGCCCTATTCAAGGAGGGGATTTTCTTTAGGTAATTCACACCCCATTACGGGCATAGCCCTATTCCAAAATTCAAGGAGGGGAAACTTCTCTTAGGTTAATCCCACCTCAACGGGCAATATAGCCCATTAGAGGAGGAACTTCTCTTTGGTAATTCACACTCACTGCCGGCCACTAATGAACTAATTCGAGGAGGGAACTTCACTAGGTAATTTACACCTCACGGACCTAGCCCTATTCAAGGACGGGAACTTCTCTAGGTAATTCACGAACCTCACTGGGCATAGCCCCCTATCAAGGGTGAGGTATAATGGGTCTCACTGGTAATTCACACCTCACGGGCATAGCCCCCAATTTCAAGAAGGGGAACTTCTCTAATTAACTCACACCTCACGGGCACGGTCATAGCCTATTCAAGGAGGGAAACTTCCTAGGTAATTCACACCTGACGGGCATAGGCATAGCCCTGTTCAAGGATTGGAACTTCTCTAGGTAATTCACACCTCTACGGGCATAGCCTATTAACAGGAGGGAGAGATACTTCTCAAGGCTAACTTCCACACCTGCACCGGGCACAGCCCCTATTCAAGAGGGGAAACTTCTTCTAAAGGTAAGTTCACACCTCACGGGCGTAGCCCTATTTCAAAGAGGGGAACTTCACTAGGTAATTCACACCTCACGTCTAGAGGCAATAGACCTATCGAAAGAGAAGAACTTCCCTCATAGGTAATTTTCACACCCCCTCACGGGCATAGCCCTATTTCAAGGAGGGGAACTTCTAAGTAATTCACAACCGTTCAATGGCAATAGCCCTATTCCAAGGAGGGGAAAACTTCTCTCTAGGTAATTCACACCTCACGGGCATAGCCCTAATTCAAGGAGGGAACTTCTCTAGGTAATTCACGACTCACGTGCAAAGCCCTATTCAAGGAGGAGAAATTCTCTAGGTAATCACACTTCACGGGCATAGCCGTATTCAAGGAAGGGGAACTTTCTCTAGGTAATTCACACCTAACGGGATAGCCCTTTACAAGGAGGGGAACTTCCTCTATGGTAATGTCCACACCTCACGGGCAATAAGCCCTATTCACAAGGAAGGGGAACTTCTCTCATGGGTGATTCACACTCTCACGGGCATAAGCCCTGAATCAAGGAGGAGAACTTCTCTTGGTAATTCACACCTCACGGGCATAGCCCTATCAAGGAGGGGAACTTTCTCTTAGTTAAATTCAACAACCTCACGGTGGCATAGCCCTAATTCAGGAGGGGATACCAGTCTCTAGGTAATTCACCACCTAACGGTATATGCCCTATTCAAGGAGGGGAACTTCTCTAAGTGTAATTCACACCTCACGGCATAGCCCTTTCAAGGAAAGAACTTCTCCTATGTTAATTCACACCTCACGCGCATAGCCCTATTATAGGAGGGGGAACTTCTCTAGGGTAAATCACACCTCAAGGGCATAGCCCTAATTTCAAGGAGGGAACTTTCTCTAGTAAATTACAACCTCAACGTCCCCTCCTTAATGAATGAGCACAATAGGCCCGTATTCAAGGAGAAAAACTTCTTCTAGGTTAATTCACACCTTCCACGGGCTAATAGCCACTATTCAAGGGGGGAATCTTCTCTAGGTAATTTCACCACCATCACGGGCATAACCCTAATCAAGGAGGGGAACTTCTCTAGGGTAATTTCACACCTACGGGCAAGGCCCTATTCAAGGAGGGAAACTTCCTCTAGGTAATTCACACCACGGGCATAGCCAACTATTCAAGGAGGGGAACCGTTCTTCTCTACGTAATTCACACCTCACGGGCATAGCCCTATTCAAGGAGGGGAACTTCTCTAGGTAATTCACACCTCACGGGCATAGCCCTATTCAAGGAGGGGAACTTCTCTAGGTAATTCACACCTCACGGGGCACATAGCCCTATGTTCAAGGAGGTGAGACTTCTCTCTTTAGTTAATATCACAAACTCACGGGCATAGTCGTAATTTAAGGAGGGGAATCTTCTCTAGGGTAATTCACACACTCACCGGGCATAGCCATATTCAGGAGGGGAACTTCTCTAGGGTATTCACACCTCACGGGCATAGCCTATTCAATTAGAAGGGAAACTTCTTTAGGTAATTCACACCTCACGGGCATAGCCCTATTCAAGGAAGGGAACTTCTCTAGGTAATTCACACCTCACGGGCATAGCCCTATTCAAGGAGGGGAACTTCTTTAGGTAATTCACACTTCACGGGCATAACCCTATTCAAGGAGGGGAACTTCTCTAGGTAATTCACACCTCACGGGCATAGCCCTATTCAAGGGGGGGAACTTTTTAGGTAATTCACCCCTCACAGGCATAGCCCTATTAAGGAAGGAACTTCTCTAGGTAATTCACTCCTCACGGGCATAGCCCTATTCAAGGAGAGGAACTTCTCTAGGTAATTCACACCTCACGTGCATAGCCCAATTCGAGGAGGGGAGCTTCTCTAGGTAATTCACACCTCACGGGCATAGCCCTATTCAAGGAGGGGAACTTCTCTAGGTAATTCACACCTCACGGGCATAGATAACCCTATTCAAGGAGGGGAACTTCTCTAGGTAATTCACACCTCACGGGCATAGCCCTATTTAAGGAGGGGAACTTCTCTAGGTAATTCACACCTCACGGGCACAGCCCTATTCAAGGAGGGGAACTTCTCTACGTAATTCACACCTCACGGGCATAGCCCTATGCAAGGAGGGGAACTTCTCTAGGTAATTCACACCTCACGGGCATAGCCCTATTCAAGAAGGGGAATTTCTTTAGGTAATTCACCTCTCACGGGCATAGCCCTATTCAAGGAGGGGAATTTCTCTACGTAATTCACACCTCACGGGCATAGCCCTAATCAAGAAATGGAACTTCTCTAGGTAATTCACACCTCACGGGCATAGCCCTATTCAAGGAGGGGAACTTCTCTAGGTAATTCACACCTCACGGGCATAGCCCTATTCAAGGAGGGGAACTTCTCTAGGTAATTCACACCTCACGGGCATAGCCCTATTCAAGGAGGGGAACTTCTCTAGGTAATTCCACAGCCGGCCTACGGGCATAGCCTATTCAGAAGGCAGGGGTTAACTTTCACTCTAGGTAATTCACACTTCACGGCATAGCCATATATTTCAAGAGGAGGGGGAAACTTCTCTAGGTTAAATCTCACACTCACGGGCATAGCCCTATTCAAGGAGGGGAACTTCTCTACGTAATTCACACACCTCACGGGCATAGCCTTATTTAAGGAGGGGAACTTCTTAGGTTATTCACACTTCACGGGCATAGCCCTTTCAAGGAGGCAAGGAGGGAACTTCTTTAGGTAATCTTCACCACCTGTCATGGGACATAGGCTCCTATTGCGTAGAGGATATGGGAACTTCTCTCTCTATGGGAAGATTCACACACCTCACGGGCATATAGCCCCTATTTTCTTGAGCGAGCGGAGCTTTCTCTAGGTAATTCCAACACCTCACGGTGCATAAGGCCCCATTCTCAGACGGAGGGGAACTTCTCTAGGTAATTCACACACCACGGGCATAGCCCTATTCAAGTGGAAGGGAAAACTTCTCTAGGTATTCACACCTACGGGCATAGCCCATGTCAAGGAGGGGAACCTTCTCTAGGTAAATCTCACACCTCACGGGCATCAGTCCTATTCAAAGAGGGGAAACATTCTCTTAGTAATTTCAACAGACCTCACACGGAGGCATACTGGCCCTATTGTAAGTGAGGGGGGAAGCTTCCAGGGTAATTCACACCTCACGGGCATAGCCCTGAATTCAGTAAAGAGGGAAACATTTCTTCACTCATGTACATCTCACACCCTCAAACGGGCATAGCCCTATGAAGGAGGGGAACTTCTCAAGGTAACTTCCCACGACCTCACGGCATAAGCCGCTATTACAAAGAAGGAGAGGAACTTCTTTATGGCACACTTCACTCTCACCTCCCTGTGCATAGCCTATCAAAGAGGGACTTCTTTATACGTACATTTCTATCAACACTGCAGCCGGGCATGACGCCCACTATTCAGAATGGATCTTCTCTAAGGTAATTCACACCTGTCACGGGGATAGCCCTATTCAGGGACGCGCGCGTGAGAAGCTTCTCAGTAGGTAATTCAGACATCTTCTCAACGCGGCATAGCCTCTATTCAAGGAGGGGAACTTCTTAGGTAATTCAACCTCACGGGCATAGCCCTATTCAAGGAGGGAAACTTCTCTGGTAATTAACACAAGATCACGGGCATAGAGCCATGATTCAAGGAGTGGAGGAGAACTCTCTCTATGTCATCTTGATATACACACCTATCGACGCAGGCAACTAGCCCTTATTTAAGGAGGAGGAACTTCTTTAAGGTATTTCAGCACTTGCACCGCGGCATAGCCTATTCAAGGAATGGGGAATCCTTCTCTTTAGGTAATTCCAACATCACAGCATAGCCCTATCAAGAGGGGAATCTTCTTTAGGTAATTCCAACACTCTCACAGGGGCATCAGCCGCTATTCAATCAATGAAACTTCTCTAGGTAATTCACACCTCACGGGCATAGCCCTATTCAAGGAGGGGAACTTCTTTAGGTAATTCACACTTCACGGGCATAGCCCTATTCAAGGAAGGGGAACTTCTCTATGTAATTCACACCTCACGGGCAGCCCTATTTCAAGGAGGGAACTTCTTTAGGTAATTCGACACGCTCTACACAGGCATAGCCCTAATTTCAAGAAAAGAAAACTCTTAACTCTAGGTAACTTTCACCTCTCACGGGCATAGCCCTATTCAAAGGAGGGGAACTTTCTCTAGGTAATTCACACCTCACGTGCACAGCCCAATTCGAGTGAAGGGGAGAGCTTCTCTGAGGTAATTCACAAGTTCCCCTCCCATGGGCTCAGCCCCTATTCGATGGAAAGGGAACCTTCTATAAGGTAATTCACACCTCCGGGCATAAGCCCTACTTCGAGGAGGGGTAACTTCTCTAGGTTTATTAACAACCTTCTACCGTGGGCATAGCCCTATTCAAGGAGGGGAACTTCTCTAGGTAATTCACACCTCACGGGCATAGCCCTATTCAAGGAGGGGAACTTCTCTAGGTAATTCACAGCCTCACCGGCCGGCAGCCTATTCAGGTAGGAGGAACTTCTCTACGTAATTCAACGACCTCAAGGAGGCTCAACAAGAGCCCCTATTGTCAAGGAAAGAGGGAACTTATCCTCTACGTTACTAATTCACACCTCACGGGCATATGCCTATTCAAGGAGGGGGAACTTCTCTAGATATTCACACCTCACGGGCATAGCCCCTATTCAAGAAGGGGAATTTCTTTAGGGTAATTCACCTCTCACCGTGACCTTTCCGGCATAGCCCTTATTCAGGAGGGGAATTTCGCTACGTAATTCACACCTCACAGGGCATAGCCCTACATCAAGGAGGGGAACTTCTCTAGGTAATTCACACCTCACGGGCATAGCCCTATTCAGGGAGGGGAACTTGTCTAGGTAATTCACACCTCACGGGCATAGCCCTATTCAAGGAGGGGAACTTCTCTAGGTAATTCACACCTCACGGGCATAGCCCTATTCAAGGAGGGGAACTTCTCTAGGTAATTCACACCTCACGGGCCATATGCCCTATTCAAGGAGGGAGAACTTGCTCTAGGTAGATTTCAATCACCCTCACGGGCATAGCCATATTCAAGAGGAGAGAACTTCTCTGAATTCCACACCCTCACGGCATAGCCTTATTCAATGGAGGGGAACTTTCTCTAGGTAAATTCCTACTCTCACGGGCATAGCCCTATTTTAAGAGGGGAACTTCTTTTAGGTAATTCACACTTCACCGGGCATAGCCCTATTCAAGGAGGGGAACTTCTCTAGGGTAATTTCACACCTCATGGGCATAGCCTATTCAAGGAGGGAACTTCTCTAGTAATTCTAACACCTCACGGGCATAAGCCCTATTCGAGGAGGGGAGCTTCTCTAGGTATTCAACAGACCTCACGGGCATAGCCATCTATTCAAAGGTGAGGGACTTTCGTCTAGGGTATTCACAACCCTTCACGGGCACAGCCCTATTTTCAAGGAGGGGAATCTTCTCTAGGGTTCATTCCCACGACCTCAACGGGATAGCCCTATTGCAAGGAGGGGAACTTCTCATAGGTAATTCACACCTCAACGGCATAGCCCTATTGTTTTTTCCAATAGTAGGGGAAGCTTCTCTAGGTATAATTCACTACCTCACGGGCAAGAGCCTATTTAAGAGGGGAACTTTTCTCTAGGTAATTCACACCTCACGGGCATAGTAGCCCTATCAAGGAGGGGAACTTCTCTAGGTAATTCACACCTCACGGGCATAGCCCTATGCAAGGAGGGGAACTTCTCAAGGTAATTCACACCTCACGGGCATAGCCCTATTCAAGAAGGGGAACTTCTTTAGGTAATTCACCTCTCACGGGCATAGCCCTATTCAAGGAGAGGAATCTTCTTTACGATAATTAACACGCTACGACGGACATAGACCCTATTCAAGAAAGTGGATCTTCTCTAGTAACTTCATCACCTTCACGGGGATAGCCCCATCACGGGAGGGGAACCTTCTCTCTTAGGTAATTCACAACCTCACCCGGCAATAGCCTATTCAAGGAGGGGAACTTCTCCTGGTAATTCACACCTCACGGGCATAAAGCCTATTTCAAAGAGGGAAACTTCTCTAGGTAATTCAATCCTCACGGCATAGCCCAATTCAAGGAGGGAACTTCTCTAGGTTATTCACACCTCACGGGCATCACGAGCCCTATTCAAGGGGGAAACTTCTTAGGTAATCCATCACTCACGGGCAAGCCCTAAGTTCAAGGAGGGTGGAATTCTCTAGGTATTCACACCTCACGGGCATAGCCCTTATTTAAGGAGGGGAACTTCTTTAGGTACATTCACAACTTCACGGGCATAGCCCATAATTCAAGGAAGGGGTAACTTCTTTTAGGTATTCACACCTCATGGGCATAGCCCTATTCGAGAAGGGGAACTTCCTTAGGTAATTCCACTCACGGGCATAGCCCTAATTTGAGGAGGGGAGCTTCTCTAGGTAATTCACACCTCACGGCCATAGCCCTATTCGAGGAGGGGAACTTCTCTAGGTAATTCACAAACCTCACGGGCCAGCCCTATTCAAGGTGGGGGGGAACTTCTCTAGGTATTCACACCTCAGGGCATATGCCCTATTCCAAGGAGGGGAACTTCTCTAGTAAATTCACACCTCACGGGCATAGCCCTATTCAAAGTGGGGAACTTCTCTAGGTATATTTCAACACCGTCAACGGGCATAGCCCTATTTTAAAAGGAGGGGAACTTCTACTAAGGTATTACTCACACCATCACGGGCATTAGCACCTATTCAAAAGAAGAGGGAAACCTTCGTCTAGGTAATATCACACCTCACGGGCATAGCCCCTATGCAAGGAAGGGGAACTTCTCAAAGGTAATGTCACACCTCACGGGCCATAGCCCTAATTCAAGAGGGGAACTTCTGTTTTAGGTAATTCAACCTCTCACGGGCATAGCCCCTATTCAAAGAGGGGAACTTCTTTAGGGTATCTCACACCTCACGGGCATAGCCTATTCAAGGAAGGGATTTCTCTAGGTAATTCACAACCTCACGGGGATAGCCCTATATTCATGGAGGGAACTTCTCTAGGTAACTTAATTCACACCTCACGGCATAGCCCTATTCAAGGAGGGGATACTGTCCTCTAGGTAATTCACAACCTCA
>JABUQX010085627.1:12500-18367 GCA_015478945.1 Trachelipus rathkii
ATAATAACTATATATATATATATATATATATATATATATATATTAAATTTCTAATATTTAAAAATCGCAATACTGGAAATCAAAATAACATTTTTATTTTTATTTTTTAACTTTTTTTTAAATATATGTAAAAAATAAAAATAAATAAAAATAATTATAAAAAATTATAACCAATTTTTTTTATATTACCGTATCTCCAGGAAAAAATATAAAAATAAAATAAAAAACTAAATAGCCAAAAAATATTTAAATTGAAAAATAAAAATCGAAAAAAGAATTATTAATTTAAAAAATTTTTTTTTTTTTCCTTTTCCCATTGAATTGAAATGCAATATTACATTTCCAATTTAATGAGCTTTTATTCAAAATTTTGACGAAGGGTTTTCAAGGACACAATTAAACGACACTCAAAAATAAAAGAAATTTCTTTTCCCTTATTATAAATAATAGAAAATATTTATTTATTGGTTTATATATATATATATATATATATATATATATATATATATATATATATAATAATAGATTAATCTATATCTATATATATGTAATATATAATATATATATATATATATATGTAAGGAAATATATCTATATATAACCCATATCCAACACTAATATATATATATATATAAATATATGTATAATATATAAATAAAATAAAATATATATATATATATATATATATATATATATATATATATATATATATATATATATATATATATATATATATATATATATATATATATATATATATATATATATATATATATATATATAATATATATATATATAATAATATAATATATATATATAATGTGTGTAATAATAATAATAATAATAATAATAATATGTAATAATAATATAATAACATCATATATATATATATATATGTACTATCTGTATGTAATAATATAAATATATATATATATATATATATATATAGGATTGTTTAACCCCAGATTCATTCGATTATTGTGCAGACTGAAGAGTACCTTAAAGCTAGTTTAAATATATTAAATATTTTACTTACCAGGAGAAAAATATTTACTGAATTTAGATTTGGCAGGGTTAATTTCCTATTCAAGCCCCAAGTTTAAAATCTGAAACTATTTGAAATCGTTCCATTTCAGCGTGAATATACCTTTCATAAGTAAGAAAGCTTGATTGGAGTATGTTATGTGTGCAACGGAATGTTCCGCTGTGTGCTTATTTTTGTGGACTGAGGGTAATGTAACTGATTCACGTTTATGAAAACGTAGTTTAGATCCCTCTTGTAGATACTTTGAGAAAGTATCCTTGAAAGTTTCTTTCCCCAAACTTTGGCAATGGACGTGAAATTCGAACTTTTAAATAATAGAAAAGTTGAAGTTGAAGAATGTCCCTATTGCTGCAAACAAGCATGAATGCAGAAAGCCACCCTCGTAAGAGAAAATATACTTAATATCAGTTTATAATGATAAACAGCAATTTATTTTTTTCCTAAATATATCTTTCGAATTTGATGAAGAAAAACACCTAAAGAAATGTATGTTTAAATTTAGTATTTCAAATTTTGAAATTAGTTTCAAAACCAGTTTGGTGAAAAAAAAAAAATAATTTTCATTACAAAATATTTCAAATAGCATAAGTGATTTTTTTTTTTTTTTTTTTTGGAAAAATACATTTGAAATATAACAAATTGGCTTCAGTCTAGCGGTTTTTAGTTTTTGTTTTAGCCCCAGGGTTACGCTTTAAATATTTCCCCCGCGGACCCTTTTTAAGTATTTTATCCCCACGGACCTTCTCCAAATATTTCATCCCCGCAGACCCCCATTTAAATATATTATACCCCGTGGTCCCCTTTAAATATTTTATCATCCGTGACACCCCCTTTAAATTATTCCCCGCTGAACCCCTATAAATATTGCCACCGCAGAACCTTTCTAATATTTGATTTATCACTGACCCCCTTTAAATATATTTTGTTTTGCGGACCCCCTTTAAATATTTCTTCTCCCCCGAACCCCTTTAAATATTTATATGCCGACAACCAAGATGTAACTCAGATTTGAAATCTTAAAATGCATCAAATATTTTTTAAAGTTACTCATGAATGATCGGCTATTTGAAAGATTTGATATATATATATGTATATATATATATATATATATATATATATATATATATATATATATATATATATATATATATCTCTCTTATATATATATATATATATATATATATATATACATATATATATATATATATATATATATATATATATATACTGCTATATATATACCTACTATATATATATATATATAATAATAATATATATATATATATATATATATACTATATATATATATATATGTATATATATAATTCTTTTGATCGACGAAACAAAATTAGATTTTTAATATAAAAGAAACTTACAAAAAATATTAGAAATGCTAAGTTTCCACAAACAAAGAAAAATTTGTCATCGTTCCTTTTTTTTCACACTTACTTTCATTCATTAATTTTCCTATTTTAATGGAAAAGATCTTAGCATTTTCTTCAAGCCTTCAATGACCCAATTTGAAGCAATCGCGCACACAAGGAGTCCGCGATTTATTCATATATATATATATATATATATATATGTTTTTATATATATATATAATTTATATATATATATATATATATATATATATATATATATATATATATATATATATATATATATATATATATATATATATATATATATATATTTATTAGGTTTTTGTATATATTTATATGTTTATATATATATATATATATATAGTATATATATATATATATATATATATATATATATATATATATATATATATATATATATATATATATATATATTTGGGGGTGGTGGGGCTGGAAAAGACCAACGTATATTTAAAAACTCAAGACACTAAAAAAAATTTTAAGTATCATATCCGTTAATAATATAAAGTGCAGAAGTTAAATTAATTTTATATAATTCGTCGCTGTCAGGAACAAATCTCGTAAGTCCATTAGATAAAACTAAACTTGAAACCATCAGAGAAAATGCAACATTAGAGTTTCAGCTGATTTTTGAAGAATGTGTAATGCATCTGAATCTGAACTGAGTATTGAAATTGCTGTACTAAGAATTAACAAATTCCAAAAATACAGACCCAGCATTCATACTTCCAACCCACAGACTTATTATCGCACATCCATTTTTATACCATTTTTGAATGATTTAATATCAGCATTAGGAGAGAAGTTTTTAAATTTTCCTTGCAATTTGTCATACCGAACGGGTGTAATGTGCCATATGAGAAGATAAAAGATTGTGTAATATTTTACAAGGAAGATCTCGAAAGCCCAAATGAAGATTTAGTAAAAGCAGAATGGGATATATGGAAGTTGGAAATCGCATCACAGCACAGGTCGCTCAAAAACCGCAAAGATGGACTAGTTTCTTGTTCACAGTCACAATTTCCAAATATTTACATCTTGTTGCAAATACTGGCAATTTTACCCGTGTTTAATGCTTCAGTAGAAAGAAGCTTTTCAACATTAAGACTTCTGAAAACCTACTTGAGAAACACTATTGGAGATAAAAGACTTATTGGACTTGCCCTCCTCTACATACATCGAAATATTGAAATAAAAATTGAAGATGTTATCTCGGACTTTATTAAATTTAACAATTTAGGTAGGATGGTTTTAGTAATTCATATAAATTCTTCCCATTTTTCTTAGGAATTTAATATTTTGTCCTTCCACTTTATATATATATATATATATATATATATATATATATATATATATATATATATATATATATATATATATATATATATATATATATATTCGTCTTAATGACTATAACTCCATATCAGTGGCGGCTTTTGGGGGTAGGCAGAGTAGGCAACGCCTACTTGCCTTAGTGAGCCCAAAAAATATTAAAAAGTCAAGATATATATATATATATATATATATATATATATATATATATATATATATATATATATATATATATATATATATATATATATATATATATATATATATATATATATATATATATATATATATATATATATATATAATGATTTCGTTCGAAGTCTAACTTTAAGATGCCGGCATCAATTTCTACTCGATTCCTTTTTTAATAGTAGCGATCGGTGCCAATTGTTAATTCTCGGAGTCAAAAAAATAGTTCCTTATTCTCTAGGGCAAGGCAACTTTGAATGTGCCTGACGAGTCAATATCAGTCTTTTTTTTTTTTAAATAATCCCTATTTAAATTGCTTTAGCAAGAAATAATAATAAAAATATTATTAATAACATAATTATAATATTAACTAATTAATAATTATTTTATGCTAACTTGATCATCTCTTATATCGACTTATGTAATATTCATAATTCATTTGAATAATTATTGACTCAACGTTAGAGTCGCTGAAAACACGTTTGACTCAAATTCGGCTACGATATAGATTGCCTCTGAGTCAGATCAGTTGCAATATTTTCGTTATTAATAATAAAGATGTGCGTGCAGTTCTATTTGATAATAATATGCTTTTCATATTACTTTTATTACTGATTTCGTGTGTTTTTAATAAAATTGAGCTGTTAGTTTTGTAAATACGGGAATATTTGAATAGTATTCGACTTAAGTTTATTTAAAAATTACTAAATTTTTTTCGAGTGTTGTAAGCCTATTGAAATTCAAATGTTAAAAAATGTGCAATATGAAACTATTCATTCTCTTGCATTGTCTATATATATATATATATATATATATATATATATATATATATATATATATATATATATATATATATATATATATATATATATATATATATATATATATATATATGTATTCTTGCATTTTCAATTTGTATATATAAGTTACTTAACGGAGAAAATTTAATACTACAAATTGTTAAATGTATTGTATATGAAACGAAAGTTTAAATAAAAAAAAGCATTTTAAGGTGCGAAAATTGAAATTAAAATGGAAATTAAAATTTATTTTGTCAATTTTGAAACCGACTACTTTGACGCGCTTATGGAAGATGTAAGAAAGATATATATATATATATATATATATATATATATATATATATATATATATATATATATATATATATATATATATATATATATATATATATATAAATATACTATATATATATATATATATATATATATATATATATATTTTGATTTGCCTACTCAAGAATTTTGACCACGAGCCGCCACTGATATATATATATATATATATATATATATATATATAACAAAAATATATATATATATATATATATATATATATATATATATATATATATATATATATATATATATATATATATATATATATATAAAAAGAACACATGTGTCCTCCCGAAACATATTTCTGGATACGCCACTGTATATATGCCTACTTTTATTTAAAACTGATTGTAATTTTATTTCGGAATTAGAAATAGTTTAAATAATATTTAATCTTCTGCATAGGGTAAAAAAAGTATTTCATTTTGATAATTTTGCATTTCCTTAGTCAAGTAATCGGGGCTTGAAGGTTCTATCAAAGAGAAATGTAAGGATTTATGATTCCAATCAGAAAGGCAAACATCAGAGCATGCGATAACCCTCTTGGCTCAGTGAGCTGTGATAATTTAATAGTCACCCACACCTCTCTCTCTCTCTCTCTCTCTCCACCACTCTCTCTCTATATATATATATATATATATATATATATATATATATATATATATATATATATATATATATATATATATATATATATATATATATATATATATATATCTATATATATATATATATATATATATATATATATATATATATATA
>JABUQX010085628.1:7500-12500 GCA_015478945.1 Trachelipus rathkii
CGCACTCCTGTATACTGGCATTATACGGGAAATACCACATGTTTCAGTGTTAATACTATAGATTACAACCATGTGCTATATGTATTAAGTCCTCGAGTAGTCAACATCGTTAAGGTGCGATGTTAATTCGTTTTTTATTTTAAGCAATGCTGTAATATTTTAGATGTTCGAACTGTGAAACCTATACACGTGCGCATGAAGGTCACACAATCGATGGGTTTCCAGTAGACGCGTACATCAAGGGTTTTAATATCGTCACACGACGAGTAACACAACTCTATTCTTTAGCAACCCTTATGCTGGTCCTTTCCAGTGTAGCATATTTCACTGACGCGTCGATTCACCGGATAACACACACACTTATCCTCTACCCATGCTGTTGCGATGTCGATAATCTTGATGAATCCATCAACACAACAGAATAAGGGTCTATTATTTGAACCTCTGGCTGGAATACAGGCAATGTAGCGACCGCCATTCGGTTTACGATTAAATATAAATGACACATCGTGGGGAATAACGAAACCCTCGTGAAGATATCCACAACAAGCGTAGAGATGCGGGAGATGTCATCGTATCAGTGTACAGCGAAAAAATATCCTACTGAAGAAAATAGAGTGTATAAACAACCTTAAATGTAATGAGATTTTTTCTTTCACCAATCAGAAGAAAAAGTAAACAAGAATACGAAGCACGAACGAACCATATCAGTTCAAAAAGAGTATATATTCTCGTCGACAACAACAACACCAACAACAGATAGACATAGTAACAAAAATTAAGTTCTTTAATATATCTAACCAACAAAATATATGCTAACAGGTAACATGTTTTTCCACATTAATTAACCTAACAATGGCATTACCAAACAAGAATATAATGTACAAGTGACAAAACCTAACACACCTTACGCATGAATAAACAATAACAATAAGGTTATCCAGTAACTTAACAACAGTCAAAGTCCCTAGCACTGCGTAACAAAACGTAACCTAATCACACTTTTCAGCAAATCTCATAAACATATCAATGTAATTTGACCAATTAACACTATTGATTACATTTGCTTTCGAGTATCATTTTCAGTAAACATAGCACAAAAATGATTTCTTTATATACTAACCAGCGAATATGATGTAATATCAACAATGTTTTCAGATTAATAAAGCTACCATAGCATCATCAGTGAACTAAGAAAATAATGTTCAAAGACAAACTTAACACAACTTACACACTAATAAACAGTTAACATTTACAAAGTTCCCTACCCTTTAACACCAGTAAAGTAACTAGCATTCCATACAAACCTAACCTATTCCATATTTTTTCCAAACCATATCTCTAAATATTAACGTTAATTTACAACTTGACACAGTAATTTTATACAAAAATTTATAAATAACCTGTCTAATTATCATTACAGACCTACGAATAACTGTAAACATAACAGAGTTTTATCCAAACATAACAGTACAAAGATAAGTTCTTTGAATAAAATATCAATAGTAAATTGTAATAGTTTACTGATTTTCAAGCAGGTAAATCAGTAAAATCAGTAAATCAAATCAATCACCCTTCCCCCCCTCCCACCGTGACCATTCGATCTATTTGATCTATTGATTCATGTCATATTTCGAGTATCATTTCGGCTAAACATAACACAAAAATAAGTTTTTTATATACTAACTATCGAATATATGCTAACGTAGCAAAGTTTTTACATTAATAAATCTAACAACAACATGAACCTGAACTAATAAATAAGTAATGTACAACCGACAAACCTAACAACACCTTACTTACGACTAAACTATCTAATATTAAGACTAACTATCCGGCACTTAACCAACAGTAAAGTACCTACACTTCGTACAAACGTAACTTTATTCTCTCTTTTCAAGCATATCTCTAACATATCAATGTTAATTTTACATTAACATCGTAATATTTAACAAAAATTTAGCATAACCCTGTCTAATCATCATACAGACAACGAATATAATGCTAACGTATCAAATTTTTACATCAACTTCGTAATATTTAACAAAAATTTATCATATCCTCGTCTAAATATCATAATCACCAACGGATAATTGCAAACATAACAAAGTTTTAACCAAACATAACAATAAAATAACACAACTTTTATCCTAACATAACATAAAAATAAGTTCTTTGAATAAAATATCACAGTAAAGTGTAATAGTTTACTGATTTTAAAGCAGTAAATCAGTAAATCAGTAAATCAAACCATCCATCCCTGCAGTCCCCTACCCACCCATCCGCCTATGATCTATTGATCTATTGATCCAAGTCATATTTCGAGTATCATTTTGGATAAACATAACATAAAAATAAGTTCTTTATATACTGACCTACGAATATAAGTATGCTTACGCAACAAAGTTTTAGCATCATTAAAGCTAACATAGTCATAAACCGTATGAACTAAGAATATAATGCACAAATGCAAACCTAACATACCTCGCGGATGAATAATCCGCTAACATCCTGAAAATTCCCTACTTATCAAAGGTAAAGTAGCTAACAGGTCATACAGTACTCGATATGTTCCCACTTTTTTCCCGCATTCAGCACACAGGTAAAGACGTATTATCTAACAAAATCCCTCACAAAGTGACCAACCTATCAAAGATACCACATCCTGGACCATGAAATTGACATTATCATCATCAAAGATTTCATTCGTCTCGAGTAATACACATCAATTTGAACTGATGAAAAACCGTAGACAATTAGCAAAATTTCGGGCAAACCTCAACAATTATTCAACAAAAACTTAACCTAGGCTCACGTTTCTAACACATCATCGTCAGTTAACACAGTAATATCTTAAAAACTAATCATTTTCTCTACAAAATCAGTGTTATTTTCACATTGTCATAGTAATATTTAAAACATAACGTACTAAACTTACGAATAAACAGTTTTCATTAACCAAGAGCTATCTGAAGAAATATATCACCTCCCCGCGATGAAAACCCAAGGGGATGGGCGCCATATTGAAGAGGGTGTGAATCCTGGCAAGACTGGGGGATCACCGCCGAAGGGGTGTAAGCGGGTTTAGGCTCCTTCGGAGGGGTAAGGCCTCAGACCTTCGGGCGGAAGCCCAAAACCCAGTAGGATATTTTTCGCCGTGCTGATAAGATGAAATCTCCCCGCATCTCACGCTTGTTGTTGATATCTTTACGAGGAGTTTCGTTATTTCCAACGATGTTGTCATTTATATTATTTAATCGTAAAACCGATGCGGTCGCTACATTGCTGTATGTTCCAGCCAGAGGATCAAATAATAGCCCTTATTCAGATTGGTGTTGATGGATCATCCAAGATTATCGACATGCAGCAAGCATGGGTTAGAGGATAAGTGGTGTGTTATCTCGATGAACCTCGACCGCGTAGTGAAATATCTAACTGGAAGAGACAGCATAAGTGTTCTAATAGAATAGACGTTGTGTTCTCGTCGTGTGACGATATTAAGACCCTTGATGTCGCGTCTTACTGGAACGCCATCCGATTGTGTGATCTTCATAGCGCACGTGTATAGGTTTCCCAGTTCGAACATCTGAAAATATTACAGCATTGCTTAAAAAAAAAAACGAAGTTAACATCGCACCTTAACGATGTTGACATACTTTAGGACTTATACATATAGCACATGGTGTAATCTATGAAATTTACACTGAAGTACATGGTCTACCGTACAACGAAGTATACAGGACCATGTTAATGGCTATCAACCCTGAAAAGTTTACTTCTCTCTGGATAGGGAAAATGTGTGCTGTTGAACCTAAATATGCAGAAAAATGGTCAATGTTTGCAGAATGCATTTATACTTCACATTCTTTTCAAAGGGTGTTGAATCTTTAGAGAGATATATAGAACGTAACCCAAGTATATTGATCCTATGTTTTCTGATTAGATGAATTAATATACTTAAAATAAACTTATGTTTTTATGTATTTTTATGTTTTTATGTATTTATATAACGCTCTTTTCAATGAAAATTATATGTTATAAAAAAAATGAAAACTTGTTTTACTTCCCTCGTATGCTCGCTTTATTGATTAAGTTGTTAATGATGGCTGTTTATTCGTCTGGTTGTTGTGTGTTAAGTTATGTTATGTTCATAGTTTAGCTTTACTCGAGGGGTAAAAACTTTTACTTTGCTTGTTTACCCGTAAGGTATTATATGGTGTAAAGAGTTATATAAATTTTTGGTAAATATTTTAATGTGTAATGTAAATTACATTGTCATGTTTCTGGTGATATGGTTTGATAAAAGTATTGAATAGGTTTACGGCTTTGCACGCAAATGTTAGTTACTGTTACTGGTGTTAGTGGTGGAACTTTGTTAATGTTAGCATATATTCATTCGTGTTTAAGGTGTATTAGGTTTGTCTTTGTCATTATTTTCTTAGTTTTTCATTTATGCTGTGTTGCTTTAGTCTGATGTGGAAATCTTTTATGTACGTTAGAGTATATTCGTGATCAGTATGATAATTTAGACAGGGTTGTGATAATTTAAAGTTAAATATTACCGATGTTAATAATAATTAACATTGTTTATGTTTAAAATATAGCTTGACAAGTGTGGAATGGTTACGTCTTTGTAGTGCTGATGTTTAGTTACTTTACTGTTAAGTGTGGTACTTTGTTAACGTTAACAGTTAATTCATGTTTAAGGCGTGTCAGGCTTTGTCGTTGTGTATTTATTCATAGTTCAGGATGATGCTATGTTAGCTTTGATTAATGTGAAAACTTTGTTACGTTAGCATATATTCGTTGATCAGGGTATAAAGAATTAGTTTTTTGTTATGTTTTACCAAAATGAATACTCTGAAAAGTTGACTTGAAACAATAGATCAATTAGATCAGATAGATCAATAGACCAAGCGATGGATAACAGGGGGGGGATGGTGTTTGATTTACTGATTTTTACTGCTTCAGGGTATGTAAAACGTTACAATTTTAGTAAA
>JABUQX010085628.1:17500-22500 GCA_015478945.1 Trachelipus rathkii
CCACTAAATGCCGTAATGGAAGTTCATTTGTATGCAATTGGCAAATAGGCCACTGCAGAGGTCTACCAAGTTTCTCTTCTAGCGAGCGAATTACACCATTATATTTTCCTGTGTTTGTAGGGCATCCATCACAACCAATGCAAACTATTTCCGACATTGTAAGATTGTGCTCAGAAAAGTAATCGACGATAGAATTAGCAATTTCAATGGCTTTCCCAGACAATGGAACTGTGTAACCGATGAATCTCGATTTAGGCTCCTCTATGAGTGAAATGTGATCTTCTTTAACAGTTGTTCTGTGCATTTTCCCATCGTCTGTCTTGTAAATACGAAGGTTGTCGTCAATTCTACCGTCAAAGTATAACCTGTATTTCTACCTTTGTTTCCTTATTTAAAACTTCAAGCCGAGATTTGATTCGCTCGCGTCTTACTTTACTCCTGTCTACCACAACGTCATTTATAACATTATCTAAAGAATGAGTGGACTGTACATCGTGTAAAAGAGCAGAGGCTAAAGCTGCTGCTGCGCGATCAGGTACGCCATACCTATCACATACTCGGGAAAACGATGGTATTTTTAGCCTAGTTTGAGTATTTATGGTAGTAGCTGAGGAAGGGCCGAGAACTGGTTCCTCTAAAACAACCTCCAAATCTTCTGGAACACAACCCATTTCTTGAAGTGGAACAGTTAAGTCCATAGCTTCCTCATTGTCGCTATACAAGAGAAGTTTGAAGTAAATCAACTACTTTTTTTAATATAAGCTTATTATAAACTTGTATACTGATTATAAGAACGTGACTTGGTGATACATACATGCTATTTTAAAATATTACTGATTATATAAATAATTGTAAATATCGGAAATTTCGGACAATTTGGCGAACTTTAGGCCTAATGCGCAGACTAAAACCACCGCCTAAAAATATTTAAAAAAATACTGTCTTTATTTAAGGCCTTGTTCAACTATTTAGTGACTACCCCTCAGGTTTTTTTTTTGTTTCAAGTACTTAAAAAAAATTGTAAAAATATAAAAAATTTCAAAAATTTTCAAACTTTAAGCCAAATGTGCAGACTCAAGATGACGTCGTAGGAATTAAATATTTTAAAGAATTGTTACTAGGTCTCATACACAGTCATTGAAGGGTACCCGTTTCCAAAAAAACAAAATTGACTTTTTTCACTCCACCCTAATATATATATAATATATATATATATATATATATAATATATGTGAGATATTTATATATATATATATTATTATATATTATATATATATATAATATTTATATATATTTTAATAAATATATTTATGATATATATTATATAATATACTATAATATATATATATATATATATATTATATATATATATTATATATATATATATATATTAATATATTATATATTTTCATTTTTATATATATATATATTAATATATAATATATATATATATATATATATATATATTGTTTTTTTTTCCTTTTTGTTTTAGTTTTTGTGTGGCGCATTATTTGGCTAGGGATATCGATTTGCAGAAATTTTGTTTGCAAGAAATTTGATTATTATTTTCTGTTTCAATAATTTATTATTCCATTTTTTATAGGTTAAGGGTAAATATATGGAAAGATTTAGTATTTTGGATTTGATATTGTTTACCCTTTTTGCATTTATTGAGTATCTCTTTTTGTTCTCTCAAACCTATTTATTGTAACTTTAAGGGGCATTCTAACTGTGGCTTCAGGTGGGATGCGATCCGAGGGTTCATGTAGAAAGGTGTCGATAACTTATTTAAACACTTTTAAAGAATAAAAAATCATTAACAAAACTAAAGAGAACAAAGAGAAAATTTCAAATTTCACCCGCTACAAAAAGTGAGTATAGGTTAGGTGTTTTTAGATTGGATTATTTTTCCCAGTGGTAGTAGAGCGTAGTTTCGCTACACTCTTAGGTTTTAGTGTGTGGTTTTTTCGGTGTAGTTATTAATGACTCTTTGGGTGTTTAAGGGAAACAAAGGGAGAGAATGTCGGGAAAGGAAAGAGAACTACGGCCAGTATTTCAGGGTTGGGGGAGTGGAATAAATGATTATGAGGGTCGGAAAAAACGGGTAGAGTGGTATTATAAGTTAGATTGAAAATATTATAAATGTCCAGGTGGTAAAGTAATTATGAGTCTGGGAGAAAAAGTCTTTGAAAGTATTTGTAAAATAAATCTGGATGATTTATTAAAGGATGAAGGCATGAGGAAAGTGTAAGAAGAGTTGAATAAAAGAAATTGTAATGAGAAACATCATGATAGATATGACAGAATACTGGAATATTTTCATATTAAAAGAGGATAAAAAGAAAGCATGAGAGAATATGTAAACATGTATGAGGTGATTGAAATTAAGTGTATGATGTCTGGTAGAGTTGATTTTGGAGAAGATACGAGATGTGCGCATTTACTAGAAGGGACAAATCTTGATACAAATCAGAGACATGTGGTGTTAGCGTATTATGGTAAGGATGCTTGAGTGTTTTAAAACATTAAGGATGGTCTAAGAAATGTGTGAGGGTTTAGGTGTGAAGCAGTAGAAAAAAGTGGATAGTGGACAAAGGAAAGAAGAGAGGATGTATCTCATGAAAGGAGGAAAGATAATGAAGAATATGAATTAATCGGAAGAATAAATTTGGTGAGGTGGTGAAATGTATTTTGTGTCCCTCGATACATCATTTTGCTGCTTAGTGTCCCAAGAGAGGACAGTATTAAAGGAGATAGGAAGCAGTAGGCGTTGCCAAGGGTGATTTTAATGTGGGAGAAAGATGAGAGGGTAAGATAAAGGAAGAGTATGGATCGATAGGGATTCTCAAACTTTAAATTAGGCTTTTATAATGAAAGTGTAATTGAGAGAGAAATAACAGATGAATAGGAAGAAATATGTGTTATTGTGGATATTAGATATCAGAAAAATGGGCTATGTGAAAAAATTAGGCTTAGGGATGGGTAGTATGAATGAAAGGGACAGAGATGGCGTGAAGGAATCTATGATATGGATAAGTGGAAGTATGTATTTGGTGATTTTACCTATCAGACAGCTAAAAGATTTAAAATACCGGGCTATGTGGAGAATAGAATATTTTCTTTTTTTATAACAGATGTGGTAAAAGGGGATATACCTTGGGTATCAGGAAGAGAATCGTTAAAAAGGATTGATGCTAGAATAAATCTGAGAAAAGATTGAGTTAAATATAGGTGTTTTTAAGAATATGAATGTTAGATGTATAGTGAATGAAAAGGGAAATTTCAACATTAGTTTAAGTTTGAGTAGAGGTGTTGAAAAGAAAATTTTCTATATGAGAATAATAGAGGAAAGGTAGTACATAGGTTACATTTACAATTTGGAACTTCAGGCAAAGAAGGGTTATGGGAATTGGTTAGGGATGCTTATTGGGATGAGAATGGTAGTGAGGAATGGAGGAAAATAAGTTATGTAGAAAATGTTAGTAAAAAATTTGATGCATGCGATAGGTATAGGAAGACCCTTACTAGACCCGTAGTAGGGTTGCCTTTAGCAAATATTTTCACTAAAACGATAGTAAAAGATTTAAGTGAGATTGAGGGACATAGATTTCTTGAAATGATTGATTTATGGAATAGGTACTGTCAAGCTTGTTAGATTAAAAATAAAAATAGTGATAAAGGAATTAGGCGAACATCTTAATGAGATATTTCTTATGGAGAAAAATCTTGGGTAGCAATGGATACAATTACAGAATGAAGAAATGAAAGGTTTGTGGAAATATTTAGTATGATTGAATGGGCAATATGGGTTTGATTTGGTCTGTAGCGGCGAAGAATAGTTTGTTAGATAGGAATGGCTGTTCTGATAATTAATTAGCCTTCGGGAAAAATGTAAGGTTACCAGACAATCCAACTAAGGAAGATAGTAGTTTGAACGTAATCGGTATAGAAAGTGGAATTTTAAGAAAGTATTTAGAGGGAATAGTTAAGAAAAGATTAATAAAAATTCCAGCAATAATTAGAGTATAAGATAAAGAAAGCACTGAACGGGCAGATAAAGGAACATAATGTTGAATTAGCTGAAGCGGGAGAGGAAGTGTATTATTAAAGAGATATAGATAAACAATATATTCGTCCTGCAAAGGTAATATGAATGAATGGAAAAACTGTAATAGTTAAGCATGGGGGAACTTTAAATGATGTAACAAGGGTACATATTACTAGATTAGTAAGGAAGTACCTCAGAATAAAAGGGATATTGTTGATAAAGAGGAAAATAAAGAGGAAGATCGTAGAACAGAAGGGGATATAGAGACGGAAGATTTTGCAAGAATAGTTTTATGCTAACCATTGTAATAGAGATTGTGTAAGGAAAGAGAAGAAGGAAGAAGAAGTAGGGATGCCGAGTAAGAGAGAAGAAGAAGAAGATTGAAGAAGAAGAAGAACAACGAGAAGAAGAAGAATAAGAAGAATTGTTTGTTTATGTAGGCCTGTTGTGGTAAAGGAGAGAAAGAAGATAGAAGAAGAAGAGAAGATAGAAGAGGAGATAGATATAAGAGAAGAGAAGATGAGAAGAAGTAAGAAGAAGAAGAAGATGCTATGAGAAGAAGAGCTGAGAAGTAGAAGGAACCAAAGGGAATGAGAGAAGAGCTATGACAAAATAAGATTGAGAACGGGGTTTAGAGTGAAAAATAAAGTATAATTGCGGAAAGATATATGGGTGTGGAAAGTGTGAAGATAGATGGGCAAGAAAGTCTAATGGGAAAGTATATGTATTGTTATAAATATTCAATGTGGGCTAGTTGGTTGAGTTGAATATGGATTGAATTAGAGGGTTTTTTGTCGGAGATTGTATTAAGTATATGAAAATAAGGAGTATGTGATAGTTGGGGGAATAGGATGATGTAAAAGAATTTTGACTACAACTAAGGAAATTGATAATTGGGAAGCGAATTATGTGTTTCAGAAGGTTAAATTATTATAAAAAGGGGGAAAGGATA
>JABUQX010085629.1:10000-13284 GCA_015478945.1 Trachelipus rathkii
GTGACAATGACAATACCAACAGGGTGTATCACAAGAGGGACAATAACAAATATAACAGGGTGTATCACAAGACAAACATAGACAATACAAACATGGTTTATCGCAAGTGAGACATTAACAGTACAAATAGGGTGTATCAGAAGGGCAACATTACTAATAAAAACAGGGTATATCACAGCAGCAACCTTAATAATAGAAACAGGATGTATCACAAAACCGCCATAAACAATACAAACTGGGTGTATCACAAGAGACAATAAGAACGCAAGCAGGGTGTATCGTGAGAGCATCATTAACAATACAAACAGAGTGCATCACAAAAGCAATAAAAATAATACAAATAAGGTATATCACAAGAGTAGAATTAATAATACAAACAGGGTGTATCATAAGAGACAATAACAACACAAACAGGGTGTATCGTGAAAGCAACATTAAAAATACAAACATAGTGCATCACAAGAGTAACAAAAATAATATAAACAAGGTATATCACAAGAGTAGCATTAACAATACAAACAGGGTGTGTCACAAGAGACAATATCAATACAAACAGGGTGTATCGTGAGAGCAACATTAACAATAGAGGCAGAGTGTATCACAAGATCTACAATAATAACACAAACAGGGTATATCACAAGAGTAGCATTAATAGCACAAACAGGGTGTATCACAAGAGACAATATCAATACAAACAAGGTGTATCGCGAGAGTAACATTAACAATACAAACAGAGTGCATCACAAGAATAACAAAAATAATACCAACAAGGTATATCACAAGAGTAGCATTAACAATACAAACAGGGTGTATCATAAGTGACAATAACAATACGAACAGGGTATATCACAAGAGTATCATTAACAATACAAAGAGGGTGTAACACAAGAGACAATAACAATACAAACCATGTGTATCGTGAGAGCAACATTAACAATACAGGTAGAGTGTATCACAATATCTACAAAAATAATTCAAACAGATTATATCACATAAGTAGCATTAACAATACAAACAAGGTGTATCACAAGATCTTCATTAACAACATGCAGGGTGTGTCACTTTGTCTTCAAGAGCAATATTCAGCCTAAAATTCATTAATGAATGCCACAAGCAGAGGACTAAAATTGGAAAATGTTTCCTATTTTTTTAATATTTTAAATAGTTCATTTTATCCATCATGTAATAAGTAGGTCTTCTTTGGCCTCTGAGAGATAGGTATGACTAGTTAGATCTAGGTCCGCATATTTACAACCTGTTAAGCCTAGGTCATATTTACATGTTAGGTCTATATCAACATACAGTAGGTACAATTAATCAGACCTATTAAAACAGGCACTGCTTGTTAGTCTTAGGTCAGTTTTGTTACTTGCTAGGTCTACTTCATCATTGGAATTTGTTAGGCCTAAGTCATCCTGGAACTTGTTAGGCACGATAGGTACGAATTATTGACCTATGTTAGCATAGGTAAGACTTTCTAGACCGAGGCCAGCATAGATACAGTACGACATGTTATGCCTAGCTCAGCATATATATACTACTGTTTAGACCTAGGTTAGTATATATATATATATATATATATATATATATATATATATATATATATTATAATATAATATATATATATATAATAATATATATATTGCTATATATATATATTATATATATATATATATATATATATATATATATATATAACATGTATATTGTTATATCTAGCTCTATATATATATATTACTGGTTAGACCTAGGTCAGCATAGGGAGGATTTGTTAGTTCTAGGTAGGCTAAGAAACTTGTCAGTCCTGAGTCAGCATAAATACGACTTGATATTCTTAAGTTAGCAAAACTGTATATCTTTCAATCATGTTATTAGCTTGGTGTAAATAAACCAATTTCTTTAATGCTATTGCCTCTATCATATCTGAAATGCTGAGTCAACAATAAAACACCAGTAGAGAATTGACCCCTTTGAATCGATGAAATACTGAGTCACCCTTTGGAACATAAGTAGAGAGTTCAGTCCTTAGCATACCAACTGTACATACAATAACTATGAAATGCTGTGTCAACGGAAAAGGTACCAGAGGAGAATCAACTAATTGAACTCTCGATTCTGTATATAATAACTGTGAAATGCTAAATCAACCATCGGAACCCTAGTAAAGAATCGATCCCTTGACCACTAGATTGCTCATAATTATATATATAAATATGAAATGCTGAGTGAATCTTTGGAATATTCACCAGTAAAAAATCGATCTCTTAACCTCACAACTGAGAATCAAGAAATGATCAAACAACTACTCTACTTGCTTCCATTTCAATTTCTTGTGAATGTTTATTTTATATTATTAATGGTTAGAGATTGAAAACATTAAATTATGGACAAATATGTTCTCTTGCATGAAACAGAGAGAGAGAGAGAGAGAGAGAGAGAGAGAGAGAGAGAAGAGAGAGAGAGAGAAAAAAAGAAAAAGAGAAGAAAAAAAGAGAGAGAGAGAGAGAGAGAGAAGAGAGAGAGAGAGAGAGAGAGAGAGAGAGAGAGAGAGAGAATACGTGGGAAATCAGCAAAAGTAAAAGGAAAATGGAAGGAAAATGAAGGAAAACACCGCGAGAGAGAGAGAGAGAGAGAGAGAGGACGAGACGAGAGAGAGAGAGAGAGAACGAGAGGAAAGAGAGAGAAGCGAGAGAGAGAGAGAGATGAGAGAGAGAGAGACGAGAGAGAGAGAGAAGAGAGAGAGAGAGAGAGAGAGAGAGAGAGAGAGAGAGAGAGAGAACATACGTGGGAAATCAGCAGAAGTAAAAGGAAAATGGAAGGAAAACACCAAGAGAGAGAGAGAGAGAGAGAGAGAGAGAGAGAGAGAGAGAGAGAGAGAGAGAGGAGAGAGAGAGAGAGAGAGAGAGAGGAGAGAGAGAGAGAGAGAGAGGCATACTGAATCAGGCAGAAAAGGAAAATAAGATAACCACGAACCAGATGAGAGAAGAGGGGAGAGGAGGAGAAGAGAGAGTAAAGATAGAGGAGAAAGGAGGAAAGGAGGAGAGAGAGAGGAGAGAGAGAGAGGAAGGAGAAACACCAAGAAGAGGAGAGAGAGAGAGCCTATGTATATGTATTAATTTACATGCGTATTTATGTGAATGTAAGTGTATTATAGTTTACATGTGCACTATACATATTTATTTATTTATATATTATTTATTTGCCTTTCTTGATTTCCTTCGACATGAGAGAGATACATTTTCATATATATTCATGAATATATATTACATGTCATAGTATGTATA
>JABUQX010085631.1:0-12219 GCA_015478945.1 Trachelipus rathkii
GTTGTACTTCGTTCGGTCGGAATTTGGGTGTTTAACCGTTTCCGCATTTATCATTGAAACGCACGCGTTTTCGTGCGCCACTTCAATAAATATATATATATATATATATATATAGCATAATATATATATATATATATATATATATATATATATATAACAATATATATATATATATATATACTGCTATATATTCTTTATATATATATATATATATATATATATATATATATAAATAAATCTGCTGCATAATATAACTTATATATATATATATATATATATATATATAGATAACTTTCTTATATATATATATATCTTATGCCATATCTAATAAATGTATATATCTATTTATAGGTAACCAATAATATATAATATATATATATATATATATATATACTGGGTTTACTTTCCGATGAAAATTATTATGAAAAGCAACAAAATGGTCATGTGTACTAGTAACAGCAATATTCATATCTAAGTATTTAAATTTATAAATATTTATAAAATATATATATAAAAGTATTTCTTATTAATTTAGAGAGAGCGCGATAAAAAATATACATCCTCCCGAATTCAGATGCCTCCCTCATCTCAAAATAAAGAAAATGAAAGTAATCTAACGAAAAGTATTTTAAATTTTGGATCGACGTTCTTTATAGAAAAATGAGTAGAATTTTCAAGAGAATTGAAACAACCTTCTTGAATATTGATACAAGATTTTGCATATTCAATTGAAGATTTTAATAATTTTAATAACTATCGAAAAGAACAGGCTTAATAAATTGGTACAGAGAAGCATTCTCTTATTAACTGTTCAATACGGAATCGAGATTATTGAAGAAGTAATGGTAATTATTTCAAAAAATTATATATTTATATATATATATATATATATATATATATATATATATATATATATATATATATATATATATATATATATATATATATATATATATATATATATATATATATATACTCTCATATATATATATGCTGCTGCTGCTATATATATATCCCCATCTAGTGGGCAAAAAGTCCGTCAGGTGACGCCTCTACAGAACGCTCTCCAGATCCCTCTGTCTTCGTAAATTCTGCTCCTATTCCCCCTCTTCCATCGCTGTCCTTTGTCTCACACCGCTTCATCCACCACATTCATCATCTTTTTCAGTCTTCCGACGGTCTTTGGCCAGCCGGACTCTATTCCAGCATTCATTTCGGTCTCCGCTCCCTCCTACATCCTTTTCAAATATTCATGCCATCTTAGCTGCTTCTTTTTTATTTGTTCATTCACCGAGTCGATTCTCAATTCTCCTTCATGTCCTCACTTCTTTTTCTATCTCTCAGTGTTAATCCCTTTATCAACCTCAGCACCCTCATCTCCGCTACATCTATCTCTCGCTTATGTACTGTATTTAGGGCCCAACATTCAGCTTCATATATCAGTAACAGTCTCAATACCGTTTTATATATTATCATTTTACTCCTTTAGGTATTTCTCTCTTCTCAAGTATTGGGTACAGTGAACCAACATTTTATGAAATTTTGTTCATTCTCTTCCTCAATTCACCTTCATTTCCTCCCACCCCACAATCACTTATAAATATTTGAATTCTTCAACCTGTCTCAGTGCAGTTCCTTCTATTTTCATGTTTGAATCCTCCTTCACCCTGTCTACTTTTCATATTTCTGTCTTTTCAGGTGCTTATTTTCATATTTAATCTTTCCATATATTTATATATATATATATATATATATATATATATATATATATATATATATATATATATATAATAATATATATATAATAATATATATAATATATATAACTAATATATATATTATATATGCTAATATATATATATAATAATAATATATATAACAATATATATATATATACATATGGATAAATAATAATATATATATAATATATATAATAATAATAATAATAAATAAATAACAATAATAATATATATAATAATATATATAATAATAATAATAATAATATATAATATAATATATATGTAATAATATATATATATATATATAATAATAATAATATATATAATAATAATATATAATATATATAATAATAATATATATATATATATTTATAATAATAATAATAATATAATATATAATATATAATATATATGCTATATATATATATATATAATAATATGTATAATATATATATCTTCTTATATGCTTCCAACAATAATAATAACAATAATATATCAATAATAACGAATATAAAGATATATTATAATATATTATAAATTATATATAAGATAGAGACACAGTTGGGAGAGGAACAATATGGGTACAGGAATGGCAGGAGTACTTCGGATCTGTTGTTGGTTCTAGGACATGCAGTGAAAAAGTGGGGGAATTTAATAAAACAGCATATACAGCCTTCTTGAACTTAAGAAAGGCATTTTACTCGGTACCCAGAGCCAGAATTTGGAGGATGTTGGGGAAGGTCTATGGAGTGGAGGAAAGACTGAGGTGAGAAATAAAAAGCTTGTACAGCAATTGTGAATGTAAAGTAAGAACTGAATGTAAAAATGGGAAATTGTTTGAGGTTTATACGAGAATGAGACAGGACAGTGTCCTCTCTCCCCTACTATTTAAATCTTACTTGAATATGATGATCAGAAAGTTTGAAGAGGAAGTTCCAAATCTGAATGGTGATATAATGGTGTACGCGGTCGATTTGACATGTTTGAGTGGGAATGAAGGGGTATTGATAAGAGTTAAAGAAAGTTGGGCTAGGAATTTGAGGAATGTTGGTTTAGAGATGAATGGTTCAGATAATGAGATTGGGTATAGAGGATGAGAGAGAAGTGGGGATCATCATTGCTAATAAAAGATTCAGAAATATAGTTCAGTTTGTGTATCTAGTGGCGTATTTACGAGCACGGGAGGATATATACGTGAATTGGAGGAAAGAATGGAAAAATACCGAAGAACAATGAGAGCTTTGTATCCAATTAAGAGAGATCGAGTGATGGATATAAAAAATGAAAAAGATAATATTTGATAGTATACTGGTACCCACACTGACATATGAATCATAAACATGGACCATTACAACAAGGGAGGAAAAAAGGATCGAACCAGCTGAAATGAAGGTGTTGAGGACGATAGTGGGAAAAATGAGGAGAGATAGAGTGAGAAAAGAGTGAGTTAGGGTGAGAGTTGGTTTGGTGCCTGTGTAGAATAGGATAGATTTGGCGAGACTGAGATGGGGGGGGCACATAATAAAGATGCAGGCAGAACGTGTCGGGAGTAAAAGGTGGATGTGGAGAGTGAAAGGAGTAATACCGAGAGGAAGACCAAGGGGAAGATGGGAAGATTGAGTGGAAGGAGGCCTGATAAGAAATGGACTGCCCGCGATGCATCAGCTGATGGAAGAGGGTGTACCTCTGGAAGGACTGTGTGGAAATATATACTGTGTCCGATGACAGACCCTAGGCCTCCCTGAGTAAAAACGCAAGACAATACGTAATATATATATATATATATATATATATTATATATATATATATAGTATATAAGTATTATATACTGATAATATAATCTTATCTCCATATATACTATATTCATATACTATATATATAATAATTATATTATATATACTATTATATATTATATATACGCGGATGAGGATGTTTCCATTCCTTTACATAAAATGAAATAGGTTTATATAATATAATATACTATATATATATATATATATATATATATATATAATACTATTATATATATATATATATATTATAATAGTATAAGTACTATATATATATTTATTATATATATATATATATATATACAGAGAAGAGAGAGAGAAGGTGACACTATTAAGCGATGAAATTATCTACCTCTTGCTCTAATATACACACTCTTCTTACATAGGAGTAGACTCTCCATATAACATACAGATCAAAAAACTTTATTACTATTGCCGGCAACACCTTTTTTCTCATATATCCCTGTGTGAGGGGTAGAAAGAGTTACATAGTCCATGTTATTAGTGTTCCAGGAGGCGAATAAATTGACATTGAATAAATTGAAGACGCGCTACCTCTTATTTATACTCTAGGAATGTTTAAGCCTGCCTCGAACCTGGTCATGTTCGCCGTAGGAGCCCTTGTATCTTTCGAAGAAATTGTGTGAACCGTTTGGGTACATGGAATGTTAGGTGGTGAAGACAAGTGGTGTGGGGTGGAATTTATGTACACTGGAGTGGGGAGGAAGGAGAGTGGGAGAGAAAGATTTGCTATTCTGATGAGTGAACTGTGGCCGAAAACAATAGTGGATTATGTTTGTGTAAGTACTTGAATTCTAGTTCATATATTTAAGTTTGAAAGATTAAGATATATGTGGTTGTAACATATGGTTCAGCTGAGGCTAAAAACAGGGAGAGTGTTACTTTTTGGGATAATCTGGAGATATTTTTGAATTGAGTGAGTAGGAGTTGCAGATTGATTGTGTTGGGCGGGTAGTAAGGTGATTGATTTCTGTGAAAAAAGAGGTATGCGTGTGCAAATAAATCATCCTTCGGGATCAAAAGTATTCATAAGTATACTACTATTTTGGTGGTTAGAGATAGCATCGTGGTAAAAAAAGTGATTGATTTTGTGTTGAACAAGGAGATGTGGAAATATGTGATGATCGTTAAATCAGTGAGGGGTTGGGGATGGTAATATCAGATCATTATGGGAATTTATGTAAGATTAAGTTATTGGTGAATGGATCGAGAAGAAGGAGATAAGGAAGTAGTTGGGGAGAATTAAGTGTGAAAAGTTAAGTGAACAATGTTTAAGGAAAAGAATGTGAGAGCACTTACAAATAAATCAGTTGCGTGTGGACAAGTTGAAGCTAAACAAATCTGGATACAAATGAAGGAAGTTTTGTTAGTAGTGCAGTAGAAATATGTGGATGTTCTAAATTAGAAGTAAGAATGTCAATAGTAAGTGATGGAATGAAGAGGTGGTGCAAGCGGTGAAAAGTAAAAGTAGAGTCGTGATTGAATGTGCTAAAAGCCAATGAAGTGGTTCTAAAAGATAGGTGTTAAAAATATATGGGAAGGAGGAATAAGAGGAAAATGAACAGTTTTGAAGGAGGATGATAGGAAATTACAAGGGAATAGGAAGCTCTTCTAGAACGAAAAACGAAAGGTTAAGAAAGTATGTAAAGGAATCTTCATAAAATAATGACAAGAGGTGCTGTTTTCGTGATTAATTAAATGGATGTGAAGTGAGTGTGGAAGAAACACTTCGATAATCTTCATAACATTAGTAGTAATGAACAGGTGATACTGAATGCGTGTGGGTTTGATAGTGTAAGATGAAATAGGTATTTTGAGGATGAGATAATTAGTAGGGAGGAGATAATAGGTAGAGTGAGAAAGTTGACGAATGATAAATTCGCAGGAATAGATGGAATTACTGGTGAAATAATTAACAATGGAGGATAGATTGTGATTGATGTTGTGTATGTAGCAATGCATTTATGGAGGGTATTTCCAAAGGATTAGAGAATAGTACTAGCAGTACCCTTATATATGGGTAGGGAAGATAAAAGAATCTATATAAACTTTAGGGAAATTAGTTAAATGAGTGTTGTAGGGAGATATATGTTGGTATTTTGTTCACAGTGGTGCTTCAAATGATTGAGGAACAAATTATAGAAGAACAAGGTATATTTAGAAGTGGTAGAGGTCGTTTAGATAAAATCTTCACATTAAAACAAGTGATTGAGAAAATGAAAAAGAATAAGAATAAATTATATTTAGGTTTTATAGACTAGGAACAGACGTATGACAGGATTAAGAGGGAAGATCTGTGGCAGTTGTTAGTGATATGTGATGTCGGTAGTAGGTTTTTGAACGGAATCAAAAGTATGTATGTCAATAATAAAGCGTGTGTAAGAATAAATAGAAATGAAAGTTATCGGTTTAATATTAATAGTTGTGTGATTCAGGAATGGTTTATGTCTCATTGGCTATTTCAATATTTAAACTATATTTTGGATGAAAAGGGAAAAGATGATTCAGAGTGTAGCAGGAAAGTTGTGAATATTAGAAAGGTGGACGGTTCAATTAAATCCTTGGTGAATACAAAGAGACTATTCTTCGATTCACTAGGGTTTGCATAAGAGTACACTCTTAACGAAAATTATGTCATAGTGACAAAAAAATTTTTGCTATTGAGGTGTCCTTTTTGGATTAACTTTTTTTCGTCAGCGTGAATTTTCCCCTCTTTGAGGGATTTTTCCCCTTTTCTTTGGCTTGCTTTCGTCAATTACTAAAGCACAATTGTCAACTCCTTGATGGATTTTAAATAAAATTATATATTTCCTATATACCATTTTTACCTCCACAGTTTTATTTATTCCCTTTTCTTTTGCTATTACCTAAATATTAAAGGGAAAAAGAGAAATGGGAGTGAGATCGAGGAAAGAATTAAGAATACAAGAAAAATGTAAATACATTGTGGAATGTATATTTTTCTTGTATACTCTTTATAGTCTTTTCTCACCTGTCTCTCATATATTTATATTCTCTCTCCTTATGCATTGTCTGTTATTCAATATAGGGCCTATATACATAACTTCACTTGCACGTAATGTAATATATACTACAACATGTATTCAACACTCTTTTTTATTTAGATATGATTATATGAAAGAAACTTAGTTAAAAATCAATTAGCAAACAAAAGCACTCCGTACTCATTGCCGGCTAAATTCATGATGGCGTCTTGTGGATTCTCAGACTGGTTAGATGAAAATTTTTTGGCACATGTCAATTTAGAAAATTTACCCATAGGTAGCGAAATTTTTAAGCCCAACCTACAGACGTTAAAATAATTTGTTTTATTGATACGAAGGAAAATAAAAATTTAGTGTCCCCGGTACGAATTTTTTAGGCTTATGACACTGAATCAAAAATTTATTCTATGGAGCGTAAATTATTTTTCAACTTTGCCAAATACCATGACATTAATTTAAATTTAACATAAAAATTAACTTTTGCGGTCGATTGATCAAAATGTTTTGCCATGCTTACCAAATTTTTTAATTATTTTACTTAGTAGACATTTTTTTTGTCGCATTTACATAATTTCCGGTAAGAGTGTATGTTGTTACCGGTGTTAATGTATAGTAGTGAAACTATGGCGTGGAATAAGAGGTGTTGATCTAAGGCACAAGTTGCCCAAATGGATAATCTTATCAGCATGTTAGGTTTGAGAAAAATTGATAAAAGGAGGAATGAAAGAGTTAGGGAGTTATGAGGTGTGAAGAAAGACGAAAATGAGAGAATAAACGAAAGTTTTGTTTGAAATGGTTTGGTCATATAGAAACAATAGATGAAGTCGATTGATTTATCTGATATATAAGGGTGAGTGTGCTGGAAATAGCCCGGCTGGGAGACCGAAGAAAAAGTGGATTGAGTTTTTAAAGGAAATTGAATTGGCAGAGACGAGAGGAAAGATGCAAAGTGGGAGTGAATGGTGGGGTTTTGTGAAGAGGGTATGGTGGTGTGACTGACCCAAGGGATGGGCTCTACATTGAAAAGATACCACAGTAAGGGTCTGTCGCAATCTTGTGAAGTCTTAGGGTGGATTGTTTTTGACTGCGAAAAGCTCTCACTATTGTGCGGATGGTGAAGGGGCATTCCTTTCGTACGTCAACCTCATTACAAACTATTCTTTTCACTACCTCACATCTATGGAAAGCGAAGGGAGAATAAAGAAATATATATATATATATATGATACTATATATATATATATATATATATAGTATATATATATATAGGTATATATCTATTATATATATATATATATATATTATATTATATATATTAGTATTATATATATGGAAGGTAAAGACTATAGAGTTAATGGGAGATGTACACGTCAGCAAAAAAAGATTTCTTTCTCGCTATATTTGTTTTATTCATTATATTATATAATTACTATATATATATGTATATAATATAGTAATATAGTATATACTATATATATAATTATATATATGTATATATATTATATATAGTATATATTTATATAAATATACTAGTATATATATATATATATATATATATATATATATTATATACCTGTAATATATAGGTAATATATATATGATAATAAAAAAAATATTTTTTACATACTATTCAAAAATTAATCACGACACCTAGAAAAGCAATTGATAACTTTGCATATTTTACAAAACTAATTTTGACTGGCACAACAATCCTATTCCATTACAAATACAGGTACCTATATATTATATATATATATATATATTATATATATATATATATATATATAGTATTATATATAGTATATATATTATATATATATCTATATATTCACTATATAGTATATATATATATATATACTACATAATATATATAGTATATATATATATATGTATGATATATTATTATATTATTATAATATGTATATATAATATATATTATAGTTATATATTATGAAGTATATATATATATATATATATAATTTATATTTACTATCTATTATATATATATATAGTATTATATATAGTAATATATATAGTATTAAATATATAATAATATAGTATATATTATATATAGTATATATTACTATAGTATATAGTATATAAATATATATATACAGTATATATATGTATATATATAGTATATATATATACGTATTATATATATATCTATATATATTTATATAATATAATATATAATATATAAAAACTATTATATATTATATATATATATATATCATATATAATAGTATTATATATATTGGAACATAGGTAACAAAGCCATTGTAATTTTTTCCCATTAAAGAAGGACACCAACAGCAGAAACAAGCAACAACGAACAACAGCAACAACAACAACAACACAATCAACAACACACAACAACAACACAACGCAACAACAACAACAACAACAACTACAACAACAACAACTGCTGCTATTAAAATAAAGCAATTTATTATAATTAGAAAGAATCCAATTACACTGAATATATCTCTCCGGATTTATTAAAAAAATTTTTTAAGTCGACCTAAAACTGCTTACAAATTTTAAAAAATTGCGTTTTGCATACTTTTTGAAACACACACACCACACACACACACACACCCACACCACATAGTATATTATAGTATTATATATATATATATATATATATATATATATATAATATATATAATATCATATTATTATATATTAATACTTATATATATTATCTATTAATATATACTCATAAAATAGTTTGCATATTTGACATATTTTTTACAGTTTCGACACTTGTGTCATCTCAGGGCTAAAAAGTGAAAAATAAAAATGAGATATACATATATATATATATATATATATATATATATATATATATATATATGATATCTATAGTATATATTATATATAAGTATATATATATATATAATAGTATAGTATATAGTATATATATATATAGTATATATATATATATCATACTTATAATATAGTATATATAACAGTTAAAATATAATTTTAAAGGTAAAACTAAATAATAAAAAAATACAAAAAAATTACAAAACAAAATAATATAAAAAAAATAAAATAAAATTAAAGGAAATTTTTAATAAATTTAGTTAAAAAAGTGAGAAATAATGAAAATATTACGTAAAGTTTTTACATAAAGCAGAAAAAAACAAAAACAAAGAACAAACAAACAAATTCATTAAATAGAGTAAAAATTTATAACAAAAACAAAGAACAAGCAAACAAAAACATTAAACAAAATAACAAGTTATAATTACCTTGGGACTCTGTAGTAAATGTGAAAAATAATAAAAATTACAGACTGGAGCTTAAATTGAACGGCAGAGCTAATAGAATTAAGTCTGTTCCTAAAATAATTATTGTACTAAGTTAGTTGGTAAGATAAATTAAAATATTTTTGATAGACTTAAGAAAATTCCAGAATATGAGATTAAAAATTCATAACATTGTGGAATAATTCTTTAAATCCATCATCTTAACAATATTCTTAATTTGTCTTCAAATAACTTGGTACTTATTTTATCAACCAACTAATTTCTTTTAACTCCTCCCCTAAATTTTAGATTCAGTCGGTACCTTTTCATATTTGTTATATTTACTGACGACACTCTCCAGAGTTTCAAGGTATTTATAACTCTTTCTAATTGTTAAGTTTTGCTTTTTTTGTTTTTTTTATAGGGGGGAGGACGATTTTTCCTGCTTTATATAAACACTTTGCTGTAATAGTATTACAATTTCTCCCGTTTTTAGGCAAATTTTGCAAAAATTTCCATTTTATGTTACATTAATCTATATTTTAAATTTTCATATTATTTTGTTTTGGCTATCTTTTTTCTGTTATATATATAATATATAATATAAGTATATGCTCATATATATATGAATATATATATATATATATATAGTATATATATATTATAAGTATATATAATACTATATAATATATATATATATATATATATATAGTAGTATATATATATATAGTAATATATTATAGATGATATATATTATATATATATATATATATATATATGATATAGCTATATAATATATATATTAATATACTATATATATATATATATATATATATATTTATATATATAGTATATATAGTATGATATGATATATATATATATTATAATATTATATATATATATATATATAATATATATATATATATTTCAAATATATGAGGACATTACCTATGGTTAGATAAGGTCTCTTGAGCGAGTCGAAATGCAAAAAGAAAAAGTGTAGCGATTCTCTTCGAAATAACTCATTTCATGACTACTACTGATGCCAAAGCAACGTTATATATTTGCTGCGCATAAGATGTCCTGTATATAAATTTAGAATATTAGAAATGGATACAAGCCACTAAATACAGGTGAACATTTGAATGTAATTATATATAGTATTATATATGATATATATATATATATATATATGTATATATTATAGTATATATATATATATATATAGTATAGTATATATATAATATAGATATATATAGTATACTATATAGGTATATGTAATATATAAGAGAGCGCAGCGGATGGTGATTTTCACTGTCGCGCTGAGGATACTTAAAATCACTATCCCGGATTGCGATAGCGGATAATTAAGTTTGTAGAGTTTTAAGACAGTACTTTATATACTATCTATATAATTATATATACTATAATATTATATATATATATATAGCTATATACTATATATATATAGTATATAATCATAGTATATATATTATATTATAGTAGGGTGGTCAAAATTTTTATTTTGAAAAATAAGGTATGCACACACGTCAGTATCGTTTGGTCTAATGTTATGGTTAAAATTTCAGGGTGTGCGACCCCCTACCTCCTGCAACAGACCCCATTCTTCAGCTTTCTGGGACATTAAAGAAATATCACATTCACCCTCTAGCACGTATTGTGTTTTGATGAAAAAGTTGTTGTATAGGTCATTTTAATCATGTAAACTGTAAAGCACGTTCAAATATAAAAGGTTCTGTCAACGAATATATTTTGAGTTATGGAGTCCATGTTAATTTTGGGGGCTCACCCATTTTAATTTCCGTTGGCCGCAATAATTTTATAAATGGTTAAGTCTTTACCACGCTCTGTAAGTCCTTTTTGCCAACAAAATATGTATAGCTGGACTAAGAACATAATTACCCAAATACTAATTACGATTCTGTAACTAATATATTTTACTTACTATATTATATAGTTATATATATATATAACCTGTCATATATATATATATTATATATCATATATATATATATATAGTATAGTATATATTATTATATATATATATCAATATATATATATATAGTATATATATAATATATATATATATATATATTATTTTTAATATATTTATATACACACCATATTAATATATATATATATATATAAATATATATCGTAATATCATAATTAATATATATATATATATATAATATATATATATATAATATACTATACTTATATATAATATAATATATATATTATATATATTATTTTAATATATACTTCCCACCCATAATATATATTATATATATATACTATATGTATATATATATATAATATGTATATTACATATATATATACCTAGTATATATATATATAATATATATATAGTATATATAATTTAT
>JABUQX010085632.1:2500-5000 GCA_015478945.1 Trachelipus rathkii
TTTCACATTCAAGAGGGGAACTCATTTGAATTTAATCAAAAACTCAGCAGGACCAAACATCATTGAAAAACTTTTTCGTTATGTGTTCTAATAATCAAATATAGTGAAGTGTTGTGCACTGAATTATGCCATTCATCACCCTTCTTAAATCATACTCCAACCGATGTAATGACCTGAGTGTTCTAATAATAACCAACAAAACAGTTTATCAATCAAGTTTCCATCTTTTTACATTAAAGACGATGGTTTACACAGATCTGAAATACCCTATGGCATTAAAGGGGGTGGATGAATAAATGTCTTAAAACTTTGTGTGCCGTATAAGGGGAAACATTTTAAATTAATGTTCAGATAGGTGCTGTAGCTTCAAATTTTAAAATGGGCCGATGAATGTAAATCTTGATTACCATGGACTTGCTTTTCCTATTTTTTTCTAGCAGCAAAGCACCAAGTACACCTACTTTGCAGTGAAGCTTCATTCTACCCTTGAATTAAAAATTCAAATATGATGGTGAAAAATTGTCCTTTTCTAAAGACTTGATTAAGTTTTTTTCTTCTTAGTAACCTGGGAATTAATGTTATGTTGGAATTGTGGCAAAATTATTAAATTAGGAACTGATATTTTCGCATGGAAATGCGACAGTGCAAGGAGGGTTTTCTATAAATTAAGCAATTTTGTGGAAGAATCGAAAGAAATAGTCCCTGATTTCTCAAGCAACAGTGGAACAATGCATAAGATCAATGAAAGTATTCATAAAGTTCCTATCACTGAAAAAATGTTGACAAATGTAGCTGCCCATAGGAGATATGAAAAACATCTCAAAGAGTCAAAAAAACCAAAAAGAAGAAGAGAATGAAAAAGTGAAAAAAGAAAGTATTCATACAGATCTATAAACTTGTAGAGCAGAGAAAGATGTTAAAACTGAAGACTTTAACAGAAGACGCTATAACATCAAAAATTCAGATGCTTGAAGAAAAAAAGTTACCTAAATCTCCCCATTTAGGACACTTTTGTGATCACAGTGGACGTTATCCACCTAAAATTTTATGTAAGCTTTTATTTATTTTTTTTTTGTATAAATAAACTGTTTAACTTTTGCAAAAAATAAAAAAGAGTGCGTTTGGACGGCTATGGGAAGGTATAGGATGATTACAAAAAAATTTTTTTTAAATTCATCCATGAATGATGACAGTTTTTCTATAACCCAGTAATTTTCAATTCAATAAATGTACTGAACTGAAGTAAAAATAGGCCTGCTATAGATGATTAATAGATATTTTATACGCCAAATATAACGAACGCTGGTCAGGGAAATTTGCGGATTGGTCAAAGGAAGGTCGGGAAAGTTCGGAATTCAAAATTCAGAAATTTCAGTGGAACCCTGTCTAATAACATATTATATATAAATAATAATATCATTATATATATATATATATTTATATATATATACTATATATATATATATATAATTATAATTATGTATATAATATATATATATATATATTATATATATATATATTTTATTTATATAATAAATATATATTATATATATATATATATATATATAATATATATATATAGTATAATATAATATATATATATATATATTATAGAGAGAGAGAGAGAATTATTGCTTATCATTAATAAACTATAACTTACTATTAGCATTATTATTATTATTATTATTATTATTATTATTATTTTATTATTATTATATTTTATTATTATTATTATTATTATTTAACTTTATTTAATGATTAAATGATACTCTTTTACTCTTTAACATATTTACCCCCGCTCAATTCTGGATGAACTGGCGGTCTCCTTGCCAGGTTCCCAAGCCTCCATTTGGAGCGGTGTGGGAGGCAGTTGTTACCTTCCCTTGATTGGGGTAAAGAAGTGAGTACATCGGGCATTCTTCGAACTCACATGAATACATGAATATGCTCGGTGTAAGTATCTCCCCGTTGATAATAAAGTTCTGCTGCTGGTCCTTTGGTGGTGGTGGTGTCATACCTCCGGTTTCTCACTTCACTTCGACCTCTCCTTGAACGGTTGGTTTCTTCCTGTGGTCTTTGTTTACGAGCGGTTTGGCACATAGAAGTCGCGACTTCCTTGGCGATTTTCATAATTTCCTTCATTTGTACCAAAATCTCCTTTTGTGTTTCTAAAGCTTGTTTGGCCTTTTCTTCGCGCTCAATCAACGGGACCGTTGTTTTGGTGACCGAGTCAATATCTTTCATCATGGGTTAAATGGTTGATGTTTCCCTTATAAGGACCTTCCCTTGCGTGGTGGGGCATGGCATATGATTGTAATTTTTATGTACGAAATTCTCAGAGGTCATCGACTACACATACAAGTTTGTGTATATTATTATCCTGGGCCAAGGTTTACAAACTTATCTGAATTGAAGTTGGTAATTCGGCCATGAATAATTCCTGAGCAAATTTGGGATTATTCTCCACAAGTAATTCAAATTTTTTATGTCCTAAGACGTT
>JABUQX010085632.1:10000-16831 GCA_015478945.1 Trachelipus rathkii
AAGAAATAAAAAGACGAACAGAAGCTTTGAAATCATTTAATTAGGACGTTTCGGGTTAACCAAACCCATCAGCTAAAACTAAATTAAAATTACAATAATATTATGGAAGTTAAAAATTAAAATTAAAATAATAATAATTAATAAAGATTAACAATAATTAATTATCATAATAATAATATATAATTATAATATAATAATCAAATAAGTAATAATAATATAATAATAATAATAATAAATAATATAATAATAATAATAATAATAATAATCATCCACAATAATAAAGGAACAAAAATAGTAAGGAAAATATAAAAAAAATATAAAATACAATATATTAAATTAGTACCTATATTATATTAACTGTTTAGTTTTGGACAGTTCTTGGGGCAGAATGTAAAAATAAACAAAAACAACTGGCTTATATAACTAAGTATTCCTAGGTTGTTGAGGTTGTACATTTTTTAAAAATAAATATAAATATACATTTGGCACAATAGAGTTAATAAAAAAATTACACAGTGGTTAAAACGGGATTATTAAAGTAAAGTAAATAAATAAATTAAAATCAAAATTAAAACAAAAATAATTTCAATTTGAGGAGCCAATCTGATTAAGTTTGTCCGGCTTTGTACTATGTAATAAACAAGCTCTCGAGAATCCTTCGTTCAAGTAAACCTGACGTCGAAGACAACACCTTGAAGCTATCCTTTGAGATTTCATGACTGCTCTCTGAAGAGTGGGTTCTGATGGCAGAGTTTTCAGGTAAAGTTAATGGTCTATTTGTTCTATATGAAAGACCCAAAAAAAAAAAAATATGTACCAACACACAACCAACCAATCTTCTAGTATATAAGCAGTTGTTTTTGTTATTTTTGTACATTCTTCCCAAGACTGTCAACTAAACAGGTAATATAATATAGGTTATAATTTTAATATAATTTTATTTTTATATTGTTTTTATATTTTTCTTACTATTTTTGTTCTTTATTATTGTGGATATTATTATTATTATTATTATTATTATTATTATTATTATTATTATTATTATTATTATTATTATAATTATTATTATAATTATTATTATTTATTATTATTAATTAATTATTGTTAATCTTTATTATTATTATTATTATTATTATTATTATTATTATTATTATTAATTTTAATTCTTTAATCCATAATAATATTAAAATTTAATTTATGTTTAGCTGATGATGGGTTTGCTAAACCCGAAACGTCCTGTAATTGGTGTTTGACATCAAAGCTGTTCGTCTTCATTTTTATAGCATATATATATATATACATATATTATATATATATGGCATATATATATATATATATATATATATAAGAGTATATATATAAATATATATATATATATATATATAGTATATATATATATATATATATATATATATATATATATATATATAAAGTATATAAAATATATAAAATATATATATATATATATATATATATATATATATATATATATATATATAATATATTATTATTCTTATATATATATATATATATATATATATATATATATATATATATATATATATATATATATATATCTATTGATACATATATTTTTAAATACATATATATATATATATATATAAGTAGGGATTGGACCTGATGGTCACATAGCATTTAATGAACCTGGATCAAGTCTCGTATCAAGAACAAGGGTCAAAACACTAAATCAAGAAACAATTTTGGCAAATGCTCGGTTCTTTGGAAATGATATTAATAAAGTGCCAAAACAATCCCTGACCGTTGGTGTAGGAACTGTTATGGATGCTAATGAGGTGGGTAAAAGAAAAGTATTCGCTTAATAATGCTTAGAGACTTTTCCAGTTTATCATCATCAGCATGATTTCGCAATATTTAAATGAAGTTTTGGCAATCCGAAAGATAGTAACTAATTAGCCTCTTTACAATTTTTTTATAAATTATTTCTAATTGCTTCCTTAAGTGTTTTCATTTACCTGATCAAATTCCACCTGGATTCATTTTTAGAATGTTTCCGTCTTTATAAAATTATCTATTAGACTTAAGAGTTTTATCGGTTTCTGTTGACCTTGCATATATGACGACGTTTCTTTGACCTTATAATTCTTGTTTTAGATCGTTAACAAAATTTATTCTTGTATATTATTACAAAAAAACTAGCATCTATCTTAAAATCCGAACTCAAATTGATGCTAATAACTGAATTGTTCATCGTGAGAGCTATTATAATCCAATTATAGTTACATTTTAGGTAATGATATTGATTACCGGGGCACATAAAGCTTACGCTTTACAATGCCCAAGGAGTCGAACCATAGGACCGTTTCAGCATTCCAACAACACCCAAAAACTATAATGTTATGTGACGAAGATGCAACCCTTGAGCTTAGAGTCAAAACTGTCAAATACTTCAAGGTGAGTACTCTATTTTTTTTCTCATTGTCGTATTTTTATATTACTTTTGCTTCTTTTCTTACAATTACTGTTTCTGAATATTGAAAGTTATTTTTCATAAGCTCCAAAAAATAAAAATTTATTTTAATGGAAAATAAGTCTCCCATTTTTTTATTTATCCTATAAAACATGTTTGTTTATTTCTAATGTATTATTTATCTTTTAGACTTTTAGTATTTTTGTAAAGATTGTGTCTGTCTTGTTTCAATCTAGGGAATGAATTCAGATTTAAAGTATATTTAATAGGTCATCCAATGTCAATCATTTTTTTATTTTTTTTTTTTTTACAGGCCCTATAATCAGGCACATTGGGATTAAAACGTGTTGTTTATTTTTCCTTTTTTTTAATTTCTTAATTCTGTTGTAAAATCTTTGCTGAAAAGTTTTCAGTGATAAAGAAATATCAGAAAAATAGTTTGAAATCATTTATAAGGATTAATTAAAAGCCAAAAAAAAAAAAAAAAAAACAACGCTTTTTAAAAATTTTTATCTTGTATTAAACCGTAATTATTTATATTGTTATAAAATAACTCTACCGAAGACACGAATACTAATTCTTAATTAATGTTTATTAACTACTTCGATATCACGAGAAAAAAAAAATGAAATGGTCCAGAAGACTTGTATCAAAAATGTATTAAGATTCTTTCCCGTTCATTGAGTTTTTTTTGCTTTCGAAATTTTTTCAGAGTCTTCATGCCTTTCATTGTACTTTTATGGAAACAGAATTATAGGTAAAAGTATGTTAGATCGAAAGGAAAGTAATTGGAGGTGATGCGAAGTCCTTTGCATACCTCTTTTGTTAATTTTCTTTTTATTCTTGCTTCGTTTCTATTGTTTTTCCCGCATTTTTATGTATTGGCTGTGATTAGTAAGAGTATTTTCTTTAATTGTCGTCTTTGTATAATAATCAGTACTGTGTTACAAAGAATTATTTGTTCTTTTTCAGTGAATTTATTTTCCATCTTTCTTTTTTTTTTTTATTTGTAGTGGCTTTATTTAGTTTTAGATTATCAATAACGTCCAAACCTTAATGGATTATTTATTATTTTTGGGTTTGAATCTGATTTCACCTTTTTGCGTCGAAAAACAATTGATTTAGTAATTTCACGTATAACATTACCAAAGAATCTCGTATATTACACACCCTAGGTTTCTTTTCTATGGCAGTGCCAGAGTTTTAAGCGCCCGTCTACATCCTAACGAATTTGTCTGACAATTTGTTTGATCAGTTAAAACGTTGTTTGTGGACGGCATACATGAAATGATTCACTTAAAGTGAAATGTGAGTTGAAACAACCTTCAAAAGTTTCACGAGCTTGATATGATTTCGACAAACGCACAAAGCATACGTGATACCGATCGTCGTCTGTCACGTTTTCACGATATATATTATTGTTGTTATATATATGAGCACATATTACTATTACATATTGTTGCTGTTGCTGGCTACATATATATGAGTTATGCTGGCTATGCTGGTTGTTGATATACATACATAAGGTACTATATTATGCCACTCCACTTTACTGCCCCCGCCTTCCTATGAGAACGGGGAACCTCGAGGCATTGCAATACCAATAACAGGACGAAGTAATAGATCCATCAAGGCAGGTGTCGAACTTAAGTCTAATGTCTGGCTGATCCGAGCAGTTTAGTTAGTGTTCTGTGTCTTCAGTTTGTTTGCAAGCGTGCATCTTTGACAGCAGCACAGCGTTATATCGTTTATATTCTGATGGAAGAGGGGACCCAGAGCGAAGATGTGGGACAGCATCAATTTCTGATAAAAGTTCTGCGAAATATTTGGGTGCTCACTTGAAGAACGGTGTTGATTGATATTCAGGGATGGCTCTTTGTGTTAACGGTGGATGCCTGAGAATAGATATGGTCCGATGGTGGAGGGAAGGATATTGCATATGCTAGAATAGCATATGGCGTTGCCAAACATTTTATTTTTGTACCCGAGAGTTGCTGCTGCTTATGCTTTGGTGCAGAGGGTGGTCGTTTGAGAGCTGTTTTTCTGTAAAATTGTCAGTATCACGCCGAGATGGGCCTTTATTGGAAGGATATATATATATATATATATTATTATTATTACATATTATATATATATTATTATTATTTATGCTATATATATATTATTATTATTATTATTATTATATATATATATATATATATATATATATATATATATATATATTATATTGTTATTATTAATATATTATATTATATATATATATATATATATATATATTATTATTACCTCCCTGAACCTATATATCCCTTTAATGGGGGTTCTTTTACTTTACCGTACCGTAGTAAGTACTTTAGTCGGGGAAAGTGTTTCTTCTTTTCCTGACCAAGTGGAAATATTGCACAGATATTTAAGGTTTATAGCAACTTTTGCATCGGCTTAACCTAATCAAGATGCTGTTCTAGCCATCGATGGGCATGGTTTAAACTTTTGATATGCGGACCTTCTGTGCAAGAGTCAGATAGGGAGCGTGATTTTTGTATGTCATATAATAGGGTGCTATTTTGTATATGTTGGCAATGTTTTAGTGAGGTATGGGTATTGAAGTTAGTGTGTTAATACACCATGCCTTAAACTGTAATTAACAAATTACAGATAATCTCCTACAAACAGGAAATTTTTAGTGCCTGTTCAGGTAGCCTCTCGGGAGGTTCGCACCTAGTTTTTATACTGCCATACGTAGGCTAATGCGTGTTATATAAGTCGCAAATATCCCCAGTCATCAAAATTTTAAATATTCTCACAGAATAAATGGGGATTTAATAATAACCAGATACTCTATATTTCAAGATTTTCAATCGCTAAAACTTTGACAATAGCATCCGTGATATATATATATATATATATATATATATATATATATATATATATATATATATATATATATATATATATATATATATATATATATATATAAGAGTAAGAGAGAGAGAGAGAGAGAGTGTATATATATATGTATGTCAATAATTACGACAATCATGAAACAAACTATGTTCAAATAAATTACATTTGGGTAATTCTTTTTATCTTGCATTCTTTTAAAACAAATATTAGTGATTAATAAATTACTGAGTTATAATAAATAAAGTTCAAGATAAAGTAAAATCTTAATATATTAAGATAAAAGTCTTTAAGTATTAACAAAAAGATCTTAATATATTAAGAAAAAGGTCTTGACACATTTAAACAAAGATGTTATTATATTTATATAAAGGGATTAGAAAATCAAGACAAAGGTCTTAGTATATTAAGATAAAGGTCTTGAAGTATTTAGATAAATTTATACAAATTTATATAAAAGATGTAATATATTTACAAAGGTCTTAACATATTAAGATAAAGGTCTTAACACATTTAGACAAAGATCTTATTATATTTAGATAAAAGGATTAGAAAATCTAGACAAAGATCTTAATATATTAATATAAAGGTCTTTAAGTATTTAGATAAAGAAATATAAAGATATAGGTCCGTTGCGATGGAGAAATTTTTATTACCATACTAATTCCAGGTACGCAGGAACCTCAAACTTCCGAACAAAAAAGTTTAAAAACGCTTACTCTACTCGTTTCAACTGATCAAGCAAAAGCCTCGACAAACATTTATGTAGACAGGCGTTAATAATTTACTTGTCAACATCAACACTTAAATTTTGATCCCAATAAGAATTGATAAAAATACCTCAGACTAAAGTGATTTTTAGTATTTATAGAGTCAATCACGTGCAAGCAGTCTTTTAATGGGATATTTTTTTATTTTATGAAAAATGTTATACTTTTGTTTTATATATATATATATATATATATATATATATATATAAATATATTTAGATATATATATGATATAGAGTATATATATATATATAAAGTTAATATATAAATCTATTTAAACATATACTCTGTCTTTTAAAAAGGAAGTTAACCAATATATATCGAACGAACGATGTAATCGATTTTACGATTATTTCAAGGCAATAGAGCGTCAGCGTTACCAAAAACTTTTTTTAACTAAAGGAATACTCCAAGATTAAATAGGAAAGATGGAAAGAGTCAATGTCTTGAATTTCACAGGTCTCTGCCGGTTCGAGGTGACTAGAGAGCCAAGGCTACGGTGGAGTTTTGGCAAGTCTGGCTGACGTCGATTTGGCCAACAGGTGACCCTGCGGGGCTTCACGTGTAGCGTTCGGCACCTAGACAACTCAAAGGAGTAGTGCCTATATATATATATATATATATATATATATATTGAAGCGGCACGAAACGCATGGTGCAATGATAAATGCGAAAACGGTTAAACACCCAAGAACAACTGAACGAAGTACAATG
>JABUQX010085633.1:7500-12500 GCA_015478945.1 Trachelipus rathkii
TGCACCTTACTCCTGAGACGCTCACGACCCAAAGGAGTGACACAATGGTGGTCGGATGGAACTAGAGATCCCGGCATTGGTGGTTTTGCGAAATTTGGATTGCAAAGGCGAATCAGTCCATTATTAACTTATCTGCGGTCTCGTATTAAGAAATAGGTTCCTGAGGTAGAATAAGTTTGGTGTACGGTTTAAAACCATGCTTGTATTCTTGGAGGGAGAAATAATGTGCTGAGCGAGTCTGGCCAAACAGACTCTGGCTTGCTTGTAGGTCCGGTTTCTTTTCCTCCATACAGATTTCCGGAGAGGAATTCTAAGACGTTCGTGTTTTTGGGTAGTGAGGTTAAAAAGCGTAATATTATCAATTATCATTATATACTATATTATATATATATATATATATATATATATATATATAATATATATATATATATAATTAATATTATATTATATATATATATATATATATATATATATATATATATATATATTATAACATCAATCATTAAAAACACTTTATAAAAACTTTAATGACTTGGAAATTAAATTGATTAAATTGAGATAGTTTACGTTTCGGGACCTAAAATAGCTCGGTCCTCTCCTCAGAAGTATTTTTTGTTTTGTTTTGTTTTGTTTCTGAGAGCGGACTCACCACAAGGTCATATGCATGCGTTGGCAACAAAAACTTGCCTTCAGGCTACACGAGCTCAGGCAGTGAACCAACCTGCAACGAAGCGTGATACTCTCCCTCAGCAAGTAATAAACTAATTTTAAGAAAGATTTTTAACAATTTTAAATTCTTAAAACACAGTGTAAAAAGGTTACAATAGAAAATTATATGGCGTCGTTCTCTTCTTCTTATTTATTATTTATCCAATATTAAAGATTCACTCCTATCCTTTATGAATTTTTTAGTGGTAGAATCAAAATTAAAAAAAACCTTCGGACAAATTAAAATTATTTCTTGTGGATATAAAAAATGATTCCAGCATCTGATTTAAGTTTTGGACCGAAATAAAAAACATGCTCCATCCCAATCTATAACATGGTTTCACGGGTCATATGTCCAAAAAAACGCACTCTTTTTGATTTCTCTTCTAACTTCTCCTTGTGTTGATCGTTCTGATTTTCAAGGACTTCAACGTTTCTCCATAATACGACTCACTGCACATATCATATGGAATATGATAAACACCTCCCATAGCCTCTCGTTTAGTAATATTATTGATGACTAAAGTCATCAATCTAGAGAACTTTATGGTCAGTTAAATGTAGATCTACACGAGATTATTTGATCACCAATTGTGTATGGTTTAGTTAGGAATGTGGGCAGTGATTTGTTCTTTCTGAAAAGACATCTTGGGTCTGTTCTGTGCAGCAGAAAGTACATACATGGTCAATATCGCTCCCCCATTGACCGTCACTGAATTAGAGTCCACTAGTATCTATATGCGGTAATCAAATGTCAGGAATTTAATAAAAAATCAGAAATATTTAAAATTTAACATTCGTCTTTTGAAGAACAAGTAACTTTTGTGGTTTCAAAAAGTATCAATATATCGAATAAATTTTTAAATTAATGTTTACCTAAATAAAAAAAATATATACTTATTTTTAATTAAAAAGTGTTATCTCGGTCTTTGTTGTGTCTTTTAATCAATAGACCGGAGGAATGAAAAGAACTTTAAATAAACAATTTCAATGTAATTTCGCTTATTTCAGTGAGGGAGATACAATGCATGAAAAATAACAGACACAAACACACACACCTACACGTATATATATATATATATAATATATATTATATATATATTCATATATATATATATATATATATATTATATATATATATTATATATATAGTATATATAATATATATATATATATATATATATAATTTCTATAACACATAGTAGTATTTAACATTTATATATATATTATATATATATATATATATATATGACCTCTTCAACCGTAGCGTATTTCGCCGATTTCAATGGAAGTGAAAATGTGAGAAATATGTTGTAATTAAGAAAAATCGTAATAAAAATTCGGAGACCCACCTTCCCCCCCCCCCACAAAAAAAAAAATTAGAACATTTTACAATCACTAAAAAATCAGTTCAAATTCGTTTTACAAAATATTTTTGACAGAAATGTTTTCTTAATTAGAAAAAAGTTAACAAAATCATCGGAACCCACGATACAAATACATGTCATGCGAACATTTTTTTTATGTGGGCGGAGCCATGAGTGCTGGAAAAATAATTAAATATTGCTTCAATATATATGCAAAAGTTAAATAAAGAAGCATTTAGCAGTAAGATTATCTTTACGTGTTCTGGGTATGAAATTTGAAGACTTCATTATTTTTTTTTCAGTCTCATTTCCCCAAGTCTTTTTTTTTTATGTGTTTTTGTTGTTGTTGTTGTTTGTTTTTGTTATTTTGTGTTGATGTTGTTGTTGTTGGTTGTTTTTTTTTATTATTATTTATTTTATTTTTTTTACCGTTTTTGTCTCCTTTCTCATTTGGTAAGACATTTCGGAAGTAGTGGTGTCATAATGATATGAATATATGTTGTTTTTTATGTGATAATTCAATGAATAGGGCTGTTTTTAGGGGATTTGGTAGTTGATTGTGTTTGTGTGTTAGGTGGTTTGGATAGGTAGTAGTTTTGAGTTTATTGTGGATGTGTTTGGTGTGGTGTTGTGTGTAGTTGGATTGGTTGTATTGTTGGTTTGTGGAGTGTTATAGCGTGGAGTGTTGGGTGTGAGTTTGTACGTTGTGTTTTGGTTTGTGTTGTGGTTGGGGTGTTGGTGGCCTTGTGTGTATAGTGAGTACAGATTAGTTGTTTGGGGGTTTTGTTTTTATATATATATATATATTATATAGTATATATATATATATATATATATATATATATACTTTATTAAGGAAAAGCTCTAAGCAGCTTATAATGAAAAATTAAGCAAAGTGATTTATACATTAATAAAAAATTATTATAGTGTTTCTGAGCTATGAATAACACGAATATCTGAAGCTTGTGTATTGATTTGGGCGTTAAACAGCACCACATCATTCAAATTAGATTGAAAAACACACAAGCTTTTGTATGCTCACACACGTATAAATACAACGATCTACACACCATCATTCTTTGTTTACGAGTTTTTCGAAATGTTTTACCACCATCAAAATCTCTGGTTCTGGGATTGTCACAGTTTCAGAATTGGCGAACTCAATAATTCCTTTCTTAATTAATTTTCGCTGTATTAATTATTATATAATGCCTTGACCTCTTATATTTTTAGTATTCTTTTTTCCTTTTTAATAGATGCTACTTTCGCATATATAATAAAATCATTGGTTCTATGGATTTGAGGCCTTCTTATAATTCACAAAGGCTCACGTGTCGCAGGGCACAGCGCAAAGAATGCAAGGAAAATTGAAGAAGGAAGAGTTTTTCAACTTTATGGTAAAGAACATGAGAGAATAAACATGGGAATTAAATATGGAGTCAGAAAGCTGTATACAGAGAAATGATAAGACTATTTTTAGATAGAGGTGTTAGATGCGCTAACGTTAAAGCTAAAGGTATGCTACTACAGGATTTAGAAGAGCGGGAAAGCATTGCAATAGTTCGAAAACTAGAAATAATGACCAGTTATTATGGGTGGAAAAGTTGATGAGACGAAAAATCCTAGACTCCACCATTTCAAAAAGGATATTAGTGGTACATAAAAGAACAAAATAAGCCACTATATAGTAAAAGTTACTAAAGTGGCATAAAGGAGTTCTGAAGGGCCTCAGAAAACCTACCACTTAGAAGCTATATGCAGAGGGAAACAATGTGATCTTTCAAAGGAAAAGAGAGAAAAGAAATTAGCAAGAATATTAAGACAAAAAATGTTTGATTGTTTGTCTTTGTAGATAATGTAGTTGTAAGGAAAATACACCGAGTTGTTAAGTGAAGGATTTAATTGTTTGAGGCTCTGAAAACAGCTATGTTTTTTTCTCTTATCTTAAGGCCATCCTCATAACATGAGCTATTTACGGCTGTTTAGGATGCTTTCTTTGAAGAAAAGAGTTACATAAACCCATTGGCATAAGAGTGAATAGGTGGTTAGTTGACAGATAGAGAAAGTTACTAATGAAAAGTACAGCTCCTATAGAATGTTCACAAAGAAAATCAGAATAAATAGAAAGTTTTTGAAATGGAAGCTTTATGACAAACTCTGTCGAAAGCTTTTGATATGTTCAGAGCCAAAGTAAAAGATTCACAGAAATGCAGAAAGATCAGAGGACCAAGAATTAGAGATAAGAGAAAAGGCATCAGTCGATACATCCTTGCGATAGTCAAAATGGTGATCTTTGCTTCCAAATTTTCTAATTTAGAACAGATTCAGAAATTTGTCAAGAACAGAAGTGCTGAGAGACCGCCCTAATTCTTGGTGTAGGTAGAATGAGAACAGACTTCTAGCATCCAGTTTGAATAAAAGATTGAAATTGATAATGAGAGAAGAAACAGCTTACAATGTAGGGTGTAAACTCAAAGAATAAGTTTTAAGAACAACAGAAAAACTAGTGCTAGAAAGTATATTCTTAAGAGCTGGAGGAGGGTGGTAAAGGAAGAATAACACCTTGATCGTTTAAAGTAGAATTAGAGATGAAGGTTTGATAAACAGTAAGAGAGAAAGAATCAGAATTATTGTTATAGTTGATCTCTTTAACAAGTTCAAGTGAAAGTAGATAGAAAAAGAGACAGTTTTTTTTAAATTTTCTAAGAAAAAAAAGTTTTCGGTATGGCGGAGAATAGATTTTGCACAAATCCAGGATATAATATAGGCAAGATGAGTTTTTTTGAAGTTTGAAGATAACGGTAATCCTTAATAGCTGCGTTTTTGCGAGTGATAACACTAAAACAAACCCATTCAATTCAATGTTTATGCTTTTTAAATGAAAAGAAAGATAATGAAATGACAAAGAGAATCAGCTCGTGTATG
>JABUQX010085634.1:7500-15000 GCA_015478945.1 Trachelipus rathkii
CTATTTTCCTCTAATTCAACCCTGGACGATTCTGGTATTCCTCTTCCTCCTCCTTCTCCTCTCAGGTGTCCTATTCCTTTACCTGTCATTTCATTTGATCGGGTGCATGAGCTCCTGAAATCTATGAACGTTAGGAAGGCGGGTGGCCCGGATGGCATTCCTCTCCGAGTTTTGAGGAAGTTTGCTTCCGTGCTGACCCCACCCCTCGTTCAACTATATCCTCTATGCCTCAATACTAGCACTTTCCCTCAGTGTTGGAAGCGCGCATATGTCCAACCTATTCCGAAAAAAGGATGCTGCTCTGATCTTTGAAACCCTTCTCAACTCTCACTTCTTAGATCATCTGGAATCTCTTTCCCTTCTTTCTGATTACCAGTACGGCTTTCGGTGCTCGAGACTTACTGCGATATACTTTTCTATTAACAGATTTAGGGTTTTCCGCCTTAAGCAACTACGGGAAGACTTGTGTGGTGGCGCTTGACATATCCAAAGCATTTGACCGGGTATGGCACGCGTCACTGCTCTCCAAGCTCCCCTCCTTTGGGTTTCCTTCTTCTCTTTGCTTACTTATGTCTAGCTTTCTTTCAAATCGCTCAATGTCGGCTGTTGTTGTTGATGGGGCGACTTCTCTTTTTTTAGTTCAATAGTGTTTAGTACCTCAGGGTTACTGTTTTATATCTCCTAACTATATTCCTAGCTTATTCATCGATGAATCTTCATTTCACCTATGCCACATCATTAACTCTATCCACTCATAATGTCGATGACTTTAACCCTTATATAATTCTTCAAACTCATATCAAATGTCTATTATATATAAATTAGCTCACCCTCTATTATATTAACTTTACAAGAACTTAGCATTTTCGTCTTAATCTTCCGATTCTTCTCGCTGATCTGAGGATAGAATCTTACAGAGGTTATAGGGTCGTATTTCTACAAACTTGTGTGTAAATTTAACTCTTAAAACCACTAAACTTCTACCAAATCACTCTCACTCTCTCTCTATAAGACACTTTAACTTTTCTTATTCTACTTTCTACGTTATTCTCCTCGTCTCTCTCTATTTATGACAATAATAAACATTCCTATGGCCTAACATAAACAAAAAAAATGTATGGAAAAACCTCAAAATTCACAGTGATGGTTGCTATAGAGCGGCTCCACTCAAAAGAAACTGAGGGTAAGTTCTGTTTAGACTGTCTCACGAGACTTTTTTACACTACTTCTCAGTTACTCCACCTATACAAGTGTCTCATCCGCCTTTGTATGGAGTACTGCTCTCCATAATCTTAGTGGGGGGCGTACGGCTCTGGTTTCATCCGGCTATTTGGATAGTGAGGGTCGATGTCAAAGGCCATAAATTATTACATTATAAAACTGTCCTGTACTTTCTAGTTCACTTGACCTTTCTATTTTTGCGGCGCGATGTTGGTAGCTTTATTCCCTTGTTCTATTAGTTAACTTACAGAGTACAAGTGCTTAGAGGGATATCTAATCCACTATGACAATAACGCATCACACCCTTAGACGCCTTTCGTTGCACAAGTGAGGGGTAGCTTTATCTCTAGTGGACAAAATTTATTTTTATGATTATATGTTATAGTAACTTTCCAGACTAGATCGCTGCGGTGAGCTTATTTATATATTATTTCATTATCTTTATCTTTACCACCTCTGTTCTGTGATGAATTCTCTTCCATATCATCTGTGATATCCTTACTCCAATTTAATTTTCCCACTCACTGTAAGCCTGGCGTCTGTGTCATTCACTAGCGTTAAATTTGCGTTAGATGGTAATATTGAGGCGTATCTATACCACCACTCCTTTGAAGATAGGGTTCTGCCGTGAGCAGGCATAGGCTGACAACTGCTAATAAAAAAAAAATTAATATTATAAAAAAATTACATAATAAAAGGTTCTAATAAGGAATTTCTTAAGCTAGCTTGAAAACCCACAAGTTAATGGCACCTCGACGGTTAGTAACCACTTCTAAGAATCATTAAAATAATAGGTATAACGAGAGCTTGGCTCGCCTTGACAATAAAAAAAAAAAATTAAAAAAAATAAATATAAGATTCAGAGATGAGTGGAAGCCGCCTTACACTTAGTACAACCCATATATATATCAAGGTTAAATACTCTATGTACAATTGTACAATCCTTTATAATATAGCAAATAACACCCTACTGAAGATGAGGATTTGGCATATGTTAGCTTTGATAAGTTCATGGCTCAAATAAATTGCCATGCACATCTTCTATATTATCACCATTCAAAGGAATCCACACCAGTTTGAACCTCATCGTAAAAAACTAAAAGAGGACAGTCAATTCAAGGAGCAAATGAATATAATTCAAATTGCTCACATAATCTGTGTACATAAGAAGAGCTAGATGAGGCTCTACGACATGAGAGGCATATGATGTTAAGTCATTCGCTATACTATATATATATATATCCTGGTATATCCATATTCTTCTCAGAATAAATAATAATAAAAACTCGATCAATGAGTACACACTACGAAGCACACCAAGAGTTTATATCAATATAGTAAGTATCAGACTGAATATTGTGCAGTGTAAGTCAAATCATATTTTAATCGAGCACTTCCACCTTTTACAAATTCATCAGTCTGATTAGAAGTAAAACGCTCTCAATAAGAGATCGTGTAGGTTAAGTTAGAAAATATGATATAAACACAATCAAAAGCTGAAAAGTCTTACCGCCAGATACTAGTGAAAGTTCATTAATGGTTTATATTTTATCGCTTCAATCTTATTTCACAATTTGTGAAATTTTGTGTAATTAATGAGTATTTGATATTACATATCTACTTAAAGGAGTTTTTTAATTAATAGTCTAATGTTTAGTATAATAGCGTTTTTTTATTTATCTTTATCGGCATGCGATTAAATTGAGCGTCTCTTATCTTTACATTTATTTTTATTTACTATTATATTATAGCTATAGTTAAATATAGAATCTTCTTGTAAATATGTTAATCAATAGTATATTAAAAACACATATAAAAAGTAGTACTATATAAACATTTGTTAATACTTACTAGCGAAAAATGTGAGGAAATAGGAATATTTTTTTATTAAATAAAATACATATAACATAAAAAAAGTTATTAATATTATTTTTATTTATTGTTAATATTATATACTAACAATATTAACTTTTTAAATATTTATAATAATAAATATACTTGGGCAACAATATACCAAAATAATTAGATATTATATTATAATGGACTAAGTATAGTTTATGATACAGTGAACGCAATTCATTGAGATTGATACCTAATGCAGTATCACAAATTTTCATATCTTAATTACGTTCATTATTTTGTAAGGATATAAATGTTTTATTATACAATTTTATGTTTAAGAAATATTATTTTCATTTCCGACGCAATGTCCATTCTTCAAGTGTTTTGTCTGCTATTTCACAGAAGACTTTCAGGACATCATATATAAATATATAGTATAAAATATGGTAAAATATATAATATATATATTATATATATATATATATATATTTATATATATTAATATATATATAGTATATATAACTATATTATATTATATATATATAATATATATCATATATAATATATATATATATATATCTATATATATATATATATATATATATATATATAATATATAGTATATAATATATAAATATATATAATAATATATATTACTATATATAAATATATATATAAAGTTATTTATTATATATATTATATATTATTATAATATATATATATATTATATATAATATATATATATATAAATATATTAATAATATTATTATATATAATATATATATATATATATCTATATATACCAGTATATCTGGAGCCTGGGTCCAAAGTACATTTTTTCAAAGTACAAAGTACAATACAAGAAACTCTAGAATTGGTTCAAGTACAATACTCTAGAAATTTGTTCAATGTAAAAGTGCAAGTACAAGTACATTGTCTCAATGACAAGTACAAGTACAAGTACTTTATGAAAACTTGCATATATATATATATATATATATATATAAATATATATATAATATATATATAATATATTATATATATATATATATATATATATATACATATATTATATCATATATAAATTATATATATATATAGATAATATATATATATATATATATATATATATATATTCTATATATATATTTATATATATATATATATATATATATATAATAGTATATATATCATTCACCTCATCTCTCTCCCCAAGACTGGAGATAAGGTGCGTAACATGCAACCGGTAAATAGAAAAATAGTAAAAGAATATGAAGCAAGTAGAAAAGAAACCCAACCTTACCGCCCCCTTTATGCCAATTTGTGAGAACTCGTTGCAGTCCGAAAAATCCACCTTAGAGCTTCACGGGACCGCATGGGACCCTCACTATGACCATTCTCGTTAATGTGGGGTTCAATTCCTCTGCCCAGTGGTACAACCATAAGCTTCCTTTACATAACCCGCCATTCAACGCTCCTGTTATTCACCTTTCTTCTCGCTCTGCCAAACTCACATTTCTCTCCTCCAGGCATTCTTTTCTGACTCAATCCACTTTTATCCTTTCTGTTTCCCCATCAGGTCGAATCCCAACACTCTCACCACTATAGTATAGTATGTATAGTATACATACGTTTAACCGACCTACTATCATCCATCCTTTCCACATGACCAAGACCAATCTTCAACGCACTTTCATTTATTCTTCATTTCCTCCATTCTCACTCACCAAACAACTCTCTAGATACGTTCATTCCTCATTTTATATCATTTCTTTCACACCTAAACACGCCACTAAGAGTGTCCATCTGAACACATTGTAAATTAGATCTATACCTCTTTATTCAAGACCGATAGTCCCACTACTAATAGCATTACAAACGGGTAACAACATAACCCTCAAGTAAGACCCACGCCAACTCAGACTTAATCCTTTTCATCTACAACGATTTTTAATTGCAAAAGTCACCTTTAGTGGCCATTCACAACTTTCTACTACACTCTGCACATCCCCGCTTTCCTTTTCATTCATACATAATTTCTAAATATTTAAATTCAAGACACTTGTTTCAGCTGCGACCATCTAAAACATAGACTCACACAGAGGAGCTGTCCCTCACTCACAACCATAACCTTGACTCTTATCTACGTTTTAGCTTTCTAATCCCCTCCTTTTACAAACAAACCCTAGCCGAATCTCCTACCAGTCCTCTATCAAACTCACTTTCATGTTCACCACCCAAACCAATCATCTCATATAATTAGGTAGGGAACCCTCCATTTCTTCCATTCTCCCATATTCTAACACTAATCCTTTCACCTACCGTCTAATTCTTCAAAACCTCACCATGATAGCAATTGGATCGCCAAGGAGATATAGCACATGACTGTCCTCACTCCGCGTATATAATTCACACCATCACTATTGACTCTATTATTGTTACACACGCTTCACTATCATCCTACATACTTTTGAATTCCATTCAGAAGCTACCACCAACACCATATATCATGTAACACCTGTCAGAGAGCTTCCCTATTAAATCCTATTACGCTTGTTGCAAATCCATGAAATCCTAAATACATTTATCTTCTCTCTCCCTCATTATCGCAATTTCATGTTGTTTCAATGTATCAGGATTGGATCCCACCATCCTCTAATCACTTCTAAACGGCACTTTTTCTCCCCAAATCAGTTGCTTCAAGTCATTCGACGTAAACTCTTTCGACCCAAATACCAGCATCATACTGGTGCCCGTCTAGCATTGAGTGGAGTGGTTTGTGGTGTGGTGGGGTGGATGTGGGGACTACGGCACGTAGAGGTGATATCTAATGTATGCCGTTGTGGGTTTGTGTGTTGGCTTAGTGGTGAGTTGGTGATAGGGAGGGTATTGATGTGGAGTATCCCTTTCGAGCGCTGTTTTGGTTTAGGGTGGAGGCTATTGTTGCGTGCTATTTTATTATTATCTCGTGGTGGTCGTTTGGGCGAATGCTCTGTGTCGAAGCTGATTACTCTTCTCATTGGAAGGCGTCTGTTGTGGTTGTGGAGGTCAGTGGTCAAGCTTTGTGTGTTTTGGGTTTTTTTCAAATCCTCTCATAGTGAATCACGGTGATGTGAGTCTGTTTTGGGGGTGTCTGGCGTAGTAGGATTTATGTGTGGTGGTGTTTTTCTGTGGTTGCTGTATCTTTAGTCGTATTTATATATGATATATGATTATAGTAATATCATATATATATATTAGTAGGATAGCTTATAGATTATATATATCGTGTATAGGTATCGTGTAGTATTAGTGCGTGTAGGTGTAGGTGTAGTGGAGGTGGGGTTAGATGTAGTAGTATGATGTTTGGGAGTTGTGGTGAGGTGTGTTGATTGTAGTGTGTGGTAGTACAGGGGATATTAATATATATATATGGTTTTGGTGCTGGTGGAATCTGAAGGGAGTTGAGAGAATTGGTTAGGGAGATCTTGGCAGGGTGTGCTAAAAGGGATGAGTTTAGAAAAGTAAACTAGATAAGTAAGGTACTGGTATGAGTGCGGACAGTCCTCGGGTATTTAAGTGATTGCTAGATGTGAGCAGCGTGAACAATGATCTTGGAGTTTAAAGTATTTTCGGATTAAGAGTAGGTGGGAGCTGTAAAGTTGGAGCGAATGGATTCGGCGGGAGTGTAGTAGTGAATAGTGGGTGTGAAATGCAGAAGGCTGCTGTTTGCTATTATTAAATGCCCTTGGTGTGTTAGGGAGACTAAGTTCTTTATGCGCTGGTGTGATCTGGTACGAGTGTCCGGTATATGCTTTGTTACCTTGTAATGTATAGAAATGAGACTAAGGTCTCTGGAATTAAGAGGTATAGTGGGTATGATCTAGAAGGTACAACTGTGTTCAGTGGATTGATCAATCGTTAGGGAATTGATTAAAACTGAGGAATGTATACTGGTATTAGAGAGTTGTGTTGTTTGGTGGTGATGGAATGTTGTTCAGGATTTGAAGTGAGAATGTATTGAGGTGGTTTGTCCATGTGGAAAGGATGGATGATAAGTCGGTTGTTAATGCGGATGTTATAGTGGTTGAGTGTGTTTGGGAAATTGACTGGCTGGAGACCAAAGAAAAAGTTGGATTGAGTCAGCAAAGAATTACTGGAGGAGTGAAATGTGAATTTGGCAGGGAAAAGAAAGGTTCATAATAGGAGTGAATAGCTAGGTTCTGTGAGGGTGATGGTTGTGAGTCTAGCGAACCGACGGGGCCCCGGCCCCCGCCCCGGCCCCGGCTCCGGCCCCCGGCCCGCCAAAAATCGGAAAAACCGGATTTTCACCGCGTTAAGCTGTAAATTTCACTAAATAATAGAGGTAAATTCAAACCAAATAAGAAAAAAATATATTTTAATTCCATTACTGCTTTGTTATAAATTGATGCAAAAAATATATAAACATCCCTAAAT
>JABUQX010085634.1:22500-25044 GCA_015478945.1 Trachelipus rathkii
CACTAATGATTTTTTAGATATTGTGAACGATTCTGACGACATAGATTGATACTTTTTGGTACTTTATGAAAAAAAAATCAGAAAAATGTTTTCATGGATCGGTTTCGATTTTTTTTGTTTGTTTGTTTTTTTGTACATGTTTGTAATTATATTTTCTTTTTTTGTTGTTGTTGATTTTATGATCAAGAAATACGTTACAGCATTTTTTTTTCAAAACCCATCGACGAATTATTTTCAAATTGTATTTCTCAAATAAATAAAAAAAAACATATTATTTATTTTTTTCTATGTAATATGTTTTATAACGTACATTTAATTTTCTTTCATAAATGTAAATATTTTTTATGTATGAAAAGAATTTAAAAGCAGCTTCTACCTACTGCGCAGTTAGAAATAGATTTTCTTGTATATCAAATTGCGAGTAAACGCCAATTGTTGAAAACTCTTATGTCAATAATTCAAAGATGTTCTCTCAGTCGTTGAATACTGATTTGATATTATGTTAAAGTGATAATATTTTGTATTTTATATTTTATATGCTTATTGATTGATGTTTTGTGTTAATAATTTTATTCTTTCTTGCAGCATCTGGTCTCACCCTTAGTGGGTATTTAACTTATTCCTTAGTGGTTAATTAGCGTATATCTAATAGGTAGGTAAACAATCTTTTATTGGTTTACCTTAATGATTTAATTTTAGGTTTTTTACTTTTACCAAATGTTTGATTTATCTTATCCTTAAGAGTTGATTTATGAGTGTTCAACAGTGATTTATTATCCATTGTTATAATCTTTGTCAAGATCTTTGTTCAAAGAAGTTAAAAAACTGTTTTTGTTTTTGTTTTTGTGGAATGAAATAATATTAACTTATCAACGGAGTGTACATTTTGTAAAAGCTGTGAACATAATTGTTTTTAAGAAAAAAACATACTGTTGCATTCGTATTAATAAATTTATCAATGAAAACTTTCGTATTAATAAATTTATCAATGGAAACTTTCATATTAATAAATTTATCAATGGAAACTTTCGTGCTACCTTAGCCTTCATTCAATGTTCCATTGTCATTCTCTGTACGACTTCTTCAATTTAATCTGATGCCCGTGTTCGGATGCTGCTACTAAGAATTACATGCTCAGGGCTGCCTCTTCTTTTCAACGTCCTCTGTAGCACGCATAAAGAAGATATTTTATTTTCAACCAGAAAAACGGAACTGAAGTCAGGCCGCGTAAAAATATATATATATATAATAAATATATAGTATATATTATATATATATATATATATTATATAAAATAATATATATATAATATATAATATAATTATATATATTATATATATATATAGATATATATAATATATAGTATATATATAATATATATATAATATATATATAGTATAATATTTATATAAATATATATAATATAAATATTATATTATATATAATATATATATATATATATATATATATATTATATTATATATATATAATATATATATTAAAAAAATTAAATAATTATATAATATGTAATATATATATATATATATAATATTTATATAAATATATATATATTTTATAATTATAAATTATAAAATATATTTATATAAATAATATATATATATATATATATATATATATATATATATATATATATATATATATATTATATATATATAATAGTAATATATATATATATATATATAAATATATATATTTATATAAATATATATATTTATATAATATCATATATATCATATATGAACTATATAAGTATATAATATATATATTCTATATAATACTATATATATACTAATATATATATAATAATATTATATAACATATATATAATATAATAAATATATAATATATTATAGTATATATATATTATATATATATATATAATATATAAATATATATATACTATATATAATTATATATATATATTATATAAATAAATATATATATAATATATGATATATATTATATAGATATATATATATGATAATATGATATAAATATATATATATAATATTATATATACTATATATATATTATATATATTATATTATAATAGATATATATATATATATTATATTATATAATATATATTATATATATAATATATAATATAAAATATTATATATATAATATATATATATATCTATATATATATATATATATATATATTATATATATATATTATATATATATATAATATATATCAATATATATTATAGTAAGATATATATATATATATATGTATATATATATATATATAAATAATATTAATATATATATATAATATATTATATATATATATAATATATATATGTATATATATATATATTATAATATAATATATATATATAATATAAGAATAAATAATATATATATAATATATATAAATAAATAATATATATATATATATATATATATATATATATTATATAATATGATATATTATATAATATATATATATATATATATATTTTATAATAATTATAATATATATATATATATATATAATAAGTTAAAGAAATAGTG
>JABUQX010085635.1:0-2500 GCA_015478945.1 Trachelipus rathkii
GCAAAAGGTTTACATAAACGATACCTATAGTATATATATTAATTAGCTAAATCTCCATCATGTGAAAAAAAACGTAGTATATACTATAAAAAATCACGAATACGTAAAATTAGACGCTACATCATTACTATAACTTAAACTTTACCTAGAGTCACATTACATTGCATAATGTATATTTCTATCTATAGCTATATATAACACTAATGAATATTTATAGGTTTATCCAAATGACCAGTATATATCTATAATACTGAAAGTAATAAACTAACTTCATCAGTGTGAGGGTGCACCTGCGTCCCACCACTATATCTATGCTATGAGAGACTTAAGGCACTTTATATCTTGGTCTTCAGTCTCATTGAAATCCGTAAAACACGTTGAAAAGCACACCACAATCTCGCGCTATTCTTAACTTTAATTTAGATGATAAAACCAATATACGGATCTGCGAGCGATTAGGAGTGATCCGCTCCTATAATATGAGACGCATAAGATTATCACCACACGACAGTAGCCAGAGACGACGATAAATTAAAAACCAGCCAAGCACTCAGTTTAACCTATCAGCGTTAATCATAAACCAGATACAGTTCCGACAAAAAATTTGCCAAATAATAATTATCTTTCATTAATTTTGATTGATCATGCATTAACAGATGCCTATAATATAACCAATATATCTTTTGAAAACATATATATATTATATTATTAATATTATAATTATATAAGATATTATATATATATATATATATATATTATATTTATATATTATAATATTATAATAATATATAATATATATATATATATATATATATATAATATATATATATATATTAATTATAAATATATTATAGGTATACAATTTCTTAGATAACAGGCAATAAAAAGTACTTGAACGTAAAACGTACTAAAATGTTGCTATATATAAATAATGTATAAATTGTTGAACGTAAAAAAGTATTGTGTAAAAATATCTGTCAGAGAATGTTCACAATAAAATATGTTCCTTTTAATGAAGAACATAATTTCTTAGGTGACAAACAATCAAAGTTTCTATTATTGTGGGCAACTTATAATTCACGAGATTATATAAGATTACCAAATGTTTATTTAATTAAATTTCTAGTGACGTCAAGAAATTATTGAGCTGAGCGTTAAATGTTTTCTAGAGAACTAAAATGATTAACTGTCAATATAATTTATTCACTATTGAGTGATCTTTAATTTATTTTGTATATGTTTAATATTTATATTAGTATTATTTATATAAGTTACATAATTATTTATTATAAATTATTATTATTATATTAAATTAATATTATTTTGTATATGTATTAATATTTATTTACATATATCTTATTGTATAATTATCGTGGCAAATTTATTTTGGTGAAAACTAAAGAAGTTTACCGACGCATGATATCTATCGAAAATTAATGATAGATACATATAAGAAAATCTGTAAACATATATTGAAATCAGCGCTATGAAATTTTATGGATAAATGAAAAAAAAATTTACTTTTATTTTTTATTTTTTTTATATATATCTCCAAAACTTAACGAATATTAACAAGAAAACTAATTAACATATTTAGAAATTTCAGATACGCAGTGAAATATTTTGAAAAACAGATTTTTATTTTATTTTTTTAACTAAAAGAAACCCAGTGGAAAACCGCAAATTATGCACATAAGAGTCGGGGTCGTCTCGGCCTCCTGGGGGAACGACGGTAGTTGGACTATTTCCTACCACTCACGTGAGAGGGAGGGCTCCGAGAGATAACTATACCGCTCTTATGGTAATTTATAAATGGGTTCGCGGGGGTTCCCTCCGCCCCTCCCACTACGGGGTTATTGAAAACGTCCCCCACCCCTCTGTCCCAGACCGTCGGCTCGAGAGCCCCCCTGAAAAATATTTATATATACCCTGATATCCATATATTATTTTTAGTTTATTCTTTGCGTAATCATATCGGTAGTTTTGGAATATAAAGAGAACAGAATGAAATAAAATATTCCTTTATTTTCTCATTACAACATGTTCACATACGCTAATCTGCCCACTATATATCCCGAAGGATGCGTGATTAGCCGGATGCGAATAGTTTGCCGGATGTTTGAGTATAACCCTATATTACTAGTTTTTACGAGATATCATGCCGAAGTAATCTATCTTTAGTTTGGCCATTATTAATTATTAATTAATTATTATATTTTCATTATTATTTATTTATTAATATATTTATATATATTATTATTATATTATTTATTAATTAATTAATTATTATTAATTATTATTATTATTATATATTTATTAATTTATTATTATTTATATATATTATTATTATTTAAATTATTATTGTATACATAATATATTTTATAATAAAGTTCATAATAGTTTATGAAAGAAATTTTACTATTCTTAAATATCAGTTGAAAGCAATATAAGTATTAAATAAATCAAATTAGAAGCATAAAAAACCAAAATAATAGCCTCA
>JABUQX010085635.1:20000-25000 GCA_015478945.1 Trachelipus rathkii
GAACGAGAGAGGTCATTGTGAACAGAAGATTTAGGCAGAAGGGAGACAAGATGAAGCGCAGAGAGATCACCATAAGTGATGGTAAGGGCGCTTAATGAAGCTAAGTGGCAGCAATGGAAGTTTTGAATAGAAGTATATAAGAGAAGAACATCAACGAGTTTGGAAATATTGTTTGGAATCCAAAAGAGGGAGAACAATGCGGGGGAGAATGAAGAAAAAAACATACCTCAGAATGGTTGAAGAGATATAGATATGATAGAAAAAGTAGGAACGGTGCAAAACCGGTTATGTAACAAGAGGCATGATGTTCAGAGAAATACATGTCATAGGTTAGTCCAACACAGAGAAGCTTGTTATCCATCACACAGAGGATGCTAAGAAACTAACAAGAAGATAAGAAAATTGCAAAAGCCGACACGAAAAGGAGATGAAAAATGTATAAAACTATGGCCGAGTTTTTGTAAAATGGAGGTGCGAAAGAGAGGTAAAGAAATGAGGCCGAAGGGGAAAAGGATTTGCTGAATGGAAACCGATGGTGCATGTAGAATGCGATGCCAGGGTCAAAAAAAAATTATAAATGGTGCGGAATAAATGGACGTGAAAGTGAAGCAAGATTTATTTTGTTGAAAATAGGTCCAAATACCCTCACGACCTGGCACAGCACCTGACAACTCTTAGAGCACACCCAGAGACATTCAAGAAGAAAATCCTTACCCATCTCTATAACCGACGAAAGTGCAATAGGCATTGGATACATGCAGCAGCTTTTGAAAAATAAAGGAAGGCATTGAGATCTAAACCGATTTTAAAAAAATGCAGGTCTGGAGAAGTACTTTTTACGCTGCAGGTGTGACGCCTCAGACATCTTTTCCCTAGGGATTTGTCCTTCTACACGGAGAATGAAGGGAATCCTTCAACCTTTAAGCTTATGGCAGCAAAAAGCTCTCGGCGACTCAGCAAAGGTACTCAACCATGGAGAAAGAGGCCTTAGCAATAGTTACTGGCATAAGAAAGTTTGAGCAATATCTCTACGGAAGAGAATTTATTCTGCAGTCCGACCATCGACCTCTAACTGCTATGAGTAAAAAGAGATATGAGAACTCAAGGATCATGAGATGGTCATTATACCTCCAAAGATTTAGATTTATCTTAAACCACATCAGTGGGAAAGATAATGTAATTGCTGATTATTTGAGTCGATCATATGCCGAAGAAACATTGGATTCACCTGCAGAAGGAACTCTTCAGATGAAACTAAGTTATAATAATGCATGTAAATAAAGCAAAAATTGTAACAACAATTTGCTTTAAGGTTCGGGGCAAAGAATGTAAACACGAATATACATGATATATCATGATGTCTATAAATTTATGTTTCATTAAATAAAGTCCACAATCTCTGCAAAGTTTCCACCTCGGACCCTTTATACCATGTATGTCGCGATAGCCCTTACGGAACCATAAATAATTATAGTATATATATTATATATATATAATATAATTATATATATACTATATATATATTTATATATATATATTATATAATAATATATATATATATTTAATTATTATTAAGAGGATATGGAGTATTTTAGGCAACACTTAAGAAGAGAACAACAATATTTTCTTTTAAAAGTAAATAAAAACGGAGATTGCCACATAGCCATTGTATTAGTATTATTATATTGTTACATATTATTATTATTATTAATTATTTATTAAATTATTATTTTATTATTATTATATTAATTATTATTATTATTATTATTATTCATTATTATTATTATTATTATTATTATAATTATTTATTATTATTAAATTAATTATTTTTAATTATTATTGTTATTAATTATTATATTATTATTATTAATTTATTATTATTATTATTATTATTATTATTATATTATATTATTATTTAATTTTAATTATTAATTTATAATTATTATTTATTAATTATTATTCTTGTAATGCGATTTTGAAGAAGAAGATATGCGTTGTTTAAAATATATATATATATACATATATTTATATATTATATATATATATATATAAATATATATTATTATATATATATATATAATATTATATATATATATATAATATAATTATATATAATTATTATATATATATATATATTTGTTTTACTGTAGGAAGGTTATAATATTTAATATATATATATATATAATCTTTATAAATACCATCTGATAAATAGTTTGTCTATATTATACAGATTAGGTTAAGTTAATAAATAGCGTATATATATAATAATATATTATATATTATATATATATTAGATATACAGTAAATTTATTTCTTATTTAAAAAATAATAAATATTTGCTAAGACGTTTGTGAAGCTCTAACTCCCGATAACAGGTTTTTCCTTTTTCCATTTCTGAAGGGACGAAGATTGTAATTTCTATAATTGTGAATATTGTAAAATCTTAGGTTTACCGGGGACCCATGCCTCCTCTTCAGAAGTTGTCTATATACTTTTCTTACTGTTTTATTTATTTAATGTATATATCATTTTGTCTACTGTTTCTACTTTTCTCTAATTGGCTAACGACCGTAATCTATGTTACTTACCTGAGTATAAAAACTGAGGACAGTCATTTTTTGCAACTTTTTTTGCTCCCACTGCTTTTGGTCTAAGATGTGTTAAGTTGGCATTACACGTCTCGTATAAACCTCGATCCTTTTATTTATGTGTTAGTGTCTGTATTTTCCCTTGCAGGAGTGCATTCTTTTGTGATTTATTGTGTTATTATCTCTTTTATCTATTTGTAAATTAATATTGTGGTATAATTTACGAAGTTGTAATATTGCTATAGTGTTTCATTGATCAATGTAATCAGGTTTGCTATTTATCAATGTTAATGTGCTTAAATAATGTATCTTGTAACCACAATTTTTCAATGTGCGTAGTGTACGTATACACATGTGTAAAGGATTTATTGAAGCCGACTGAGTTGCCATTTGTCGTCTGCAGGTAAGCTTTTATTTAATATAAATAATTTTTCACAAACTTTCTAAGTTACTATTTTTATATTAAATATAAAACGTTTTTAAATTCATTTCTTATTTAAAGACATTTTGTTTAATGTTTCATTGTTCATTAATTTTCTTCAATAAAAGTTTCTTAATTACTGTTAAGAAACTTTCACATTGAAGTACCGTTGTAAAGTCGTCAGCTGGTGTTTACACTCCCAGTTACTTGTCCTCAATAGCTTTTGATATGCCAATCCTCTTTGCATCCAAAGATTGCTTGTAATATCTAACAGTTGATATATTTTATTAATAATTTTAACTATGTTAGTTAAAAGCTTGCGCAGTATATGTTTATATAATAATTATATAATATAATACTCATATATATATATATATATATAGATATAATATATACATATATATATATATTATGTTATATAGTCTGATAATATATATATATATAATGATTGATAAACTTAGTCCTTCTCGGACGTTAATAACGAGTTGACACCTCCTTCGCTGGTATTAGTTGCTCTGCCCGGAATGACGTGTTTAATCTCGTAAATGAAATATTATGTATAGACTTATATACGTATACAGTATATATATATAATACATACTTATCGAATTTTTATAGTATATATGTATATATATAGTATATCTTATATATTATATATATATTATATTTACCATATATAAATATTTATAAGGAGAGACCAAATTATATCTATAGATGTGTACAACCCTGTATTATACAATTTAATGTTAATGTTTTTTGTAATTTATATATGATTGTATATATTACAAGGTCATGCGCATTTAAATGGTATACCAAAGCCTATGTCCTTATCATATGTTCACTGGAACGTGTATTATTGCAGTACATTCTTTAAAGCATATGGTAATTATCATAGTACTGCAGTTCTACACATGCACAATGCGTATATAAGTAAATGTACTCATACATTAGTTTATATATGCACGGATGTGTAAAACTTTTCTTATTGTTTAAAAACGATAGACATATTCTCCATTTTTTTATTAAATGTATTTTTAATCAATTCATCCAGAGGTTTTGTCTAGTTAGGCATTAAAACCGGGCATTTGATTTTAAATTATTATTTGATATAATTCAGCTTAATTGATTACATGTAGCTCTTTTCAAAGAGCGTTTATTTGTGATCAAAGCATTTGATCAGTCACCGACTCCGTAAGTAAATTCAACTGATCTTAGCGTAGTACTTGACGAGCGTGGTTGGTTTCGCAATATAAATAAAGAAGAACCGCGTTTCATACCGTTATACTACACTGGGAAGACTATCGCAGGGAGTCAGCGGCTTGGTATGAGTCTTGAGTTTTCATTGGATTGCCTCATTTCCCGAATACTGCTTACAGGCCTGATGTTACTTCTTATGTCCATACAGGAGGTGGAGCACTAGGTATATATAGTCGAGAATTTAATAAGATGTCTATTGCGGTATAGTTAGTCTTGTCACGGGCCTGGCCAAGGATTTGTTTATTTTGCTTGGAAGGGTCCAAACACGTAGCTATGGAATATATGTCGTCTTATCCTGAAGCTCACCACCCATGAACATATCTATGTCATTATATTATATATAATATATAATATATATATATATATATAGATATATCATACTTAAATTAATAATGATATATATTATATACTTATATATTATATCATATATACCAAATAGACTTTATCTCATCAATCAACCACCTTTTTCCACCCAAGACTGGTGGATTAAGGTGGCGTAAACATGCATGTCCTGGAAACCCAAAAAGTACGTTAGAAAATAATGACGCAAAGCGAAAAGGAAAGCCCAAGCCTTACTCCCTCTTATTACATATTAGTGAGTAACTAGCTGCAGTCAGAAGAGCGTGCGAGCCTGTTAGAGTCCTCAGCTGGACCGCGTACGTATCCTCACTATGGGCATCTCGCCAATTGTGGGGTTCATCCCTTGGCCCAGGGGGACACAACCATACACCCTC
>JABUQX010085635.1:32500-54540 GCA_015478945.1 Trachelipus rathkii
ACCTATATATATATATATATTTAATACAACTTATTCTTCTAGAAAATCAATTATTTTCTAAAAATTTCTTTCGAAAATATTTATTTAATTGAATTTTTTAAATGTATTCCTTTTTTATAATTAAAATTATTAATTAATTGAAATTATATTTAATTTTCAACCTAAGTTTTAAGACTTTCAGTGTTTTTGACTTACATTTCTAATTTTAGCTAACCCCGGCCCCGGCCCCGGCCCCGGCCCCGGCCCCGACAAAATTCCCTCCCCGGTCGGTCCCTACCTATGACCAAGGGTAAAAGTTCACGTTTTTGTGGAAATCTAAAATTTCCCTTTTTTCCTTTTTTATTTCTAGTTCAGAGTTCAATTTCATAACATTCGTTCAGAGTTTTGCTTTGATTCTACTAGTGCATATCTAATTACTATGCTAGTCGTTATTTACTAGTAAATATGGGCATCTCTTTCCATATGGAAGTAATTATATTACTTTTGCAATATTTGGAAAATTTTCATATTTCGTTTCTGAAATTACTTTGTTAATTTTTTTAGTAGTCCCGACTTTTCTGCGTAATATTATTATCGCTAATATTGTAGAAGTTTTAAAATCACTTCTGATTTTATGCATATTTATGAATAAATTGTATTTCTCTATTTTTACTCATTGTCAACCATTTTCGCGCACTTTTGCTGGGGTATTAAAGCATGAGTTTGGCCGATAGAGCTCATTCTTGTCATGGCTAATCTCCTGCAAGCTTAGTTCTTGTTAGCTCTCCCAAACTTGCTTTGTTTTTCCAACGGCTTGCTCTTCAAGAACGTCCAGATTCTACGAAATTATATATGCGATGTCCATTAAATAATATTTTGAAGCCCTTCCGTTCTTCAAAAAGAAGCTTCCCGCTATGCTTAGAGCCCTTGAAAGGAATAGCTGCGTTCTTGTAGGGTTTTCTTTGACTTTGACGGAAAAGTGTATATCTTTTTTTCTGCGGTGGTTATTTTTTTTAAACATTAGAAAGTGATTGAATATGACACCCGGGTTGCTAGCTAGAAATTATTTTTTTTTTGGCCTCTCTTTTTTAGGAATAGTTTTTTTTACTTACTAGCTTCCCTTCTTCCCCTTTCAGCTTAGCTAGGGACAATTGGCGTATCAATCCATTTTCTCGTTATTTTGACTAAATTCTGATAATTCGGCTTTCCAATTGTTTGTCAGAGCTTCTAGATATTGTGGGTGATGATGATGTGGTAGAGAGTACGAATACTAAACATTTGAAAGATTTAACTTTTTGTAGGTTTCGCCAAATCACCCGTATTTTGAGCCCCATGATTTTTAAGGATTCAGTTCCGTTCTGAGTATCTTAAAAATTGTGGGTTATAGATGGGTTTCAACGTAGATTTGAAAGTTGATGCTTTCCTTCTCTAGCCAGCCCATTAAGAATTGCAACATTGGTACTCATAGATATACTCGCATTGAATTCTAGTTGTGACGGTATTCTATAACGTAATGCATTGTATTCCGTTTTCTACTCTTCGACCGTATACTTTTGATAATTAAATAAATAGATATATTTTCCTTTAAGCTATGATTTTAATAATTTGCTTAAAGAATTTTTTTTCCAAACATGCGCATTTATATTTTTTATTTCCTTTCATAAAACCGGTTTTCTAAACTTTGCTCATTAACTTTAATAAATAAATATTTTTCTTTTAACCTGTAACAATTATATTTCATTTCTTTTCATATATAATTTGGCATTACTCGTTTTATTTTTTGCAAACTTAAACTAATATTTTGATATATTTTCTTTTAAACTAACATTTATATTTATTTTTTTTTTTTTTAAACTAACATTTATATTTTCCCTTCATTCTTAAAAATAAAACATTTATTATTTTTATTGTCAATTTCTTATTTTATTGACTCTAAAGCAGTAAAGCAGTAAAGCAGTTCAGTAATAAATTAATAAATCAATAGTGCAAACCAGCCACACCACCCCTCCCACCCATCAGTGCTTTACAACTTCACGTAATATTTTAACCTTCATTTTTGTATTATAAATTCGCAGACGACATAAAAAATAACTTCTTTATAGAACAATATAATAAAGAGGGAAATAAAAATGTTTTCATTTAAAAGCTTTTATAACATGAACACTAACTACATAATCATTGAAATGTAAATTCTTAACATCAAATATATTTACAAGTTTATTAAAAGAAACACAGTTTAAAGAAACATTCGATGAAATAAATACAGTATAACCACATAAATTAGAACTGCAATGTTGTACAGGAAAACATAAAGTCTTTACATTATGAAGATTATTATATTTTAAAAAAATGTCACATAATGATTACTAAAAATGAAATCTAAATGTAATGAGTCAAAAAAATATACAACATCATTTTAATTCTTATAAACAGCTATCCAGTGACCCCCATCCGTTACAGTCAGTAGGGAAATGCTGAAGATGATTCCAGAATTTGAAACCAATTTCACACATACGAGTTCATCACATACGAATACTCGTAAAAAATCTTTTTTTGTTTCTAATTACATTTAATACTTCTTGGTAATTCATATTTAATAATTCAAGATCATATTTCTTACTCTGTCAATCTCGATGAGTTGAGAATGTTCCATATACACCAAGATAAGAGAGGGTATTTCAAACTTTCAACAAAGTTGAGACTTATTCCTAAGGTGCCTTTTCATAATAGATTGAGATGATATGCGTTACTGGCTGAAAGATCAGCTTGAGATCGTATGCTTATAAATTGTTATTTCAACATATGATTCGAGATCACGTCCTGTTCCACTATCGTTGCATGATACAGTGCCAGCTATTTAATCTTGAACATAGAGAGTGTGATCCTTTATACAGCATCTCCTAATTACTACCAAACGGTTGACCATTTACGTGTAAACTGATACCTCTAAGCCCGAAATGGGTAAATTTAAAGGCTGACTTTTTTATAATTTCTAGAATACGCTTCCTGTTCTATAATTACGGTAATTACTTTCTGAGGTTGTTTAAATAAAAAGGAAAAACTAAATCAAAAACTAAATTAAAAATAATATTTACGGACACTAAATTAAAATAATAAAAATAATTTAATATATATATATATATATATATATATATATATATATATATATATGTTTATATATATATATATATATATATATATATTTCATAATATATATATATATATATATATATGTGGGTCCTGTACACTGACTCTATATATATATATATATATATATATATATATATATATATATATATATATAACATGAAAAACTTCTTTCTCTATATATATATATATATGTATATATATATATAACAACCAACTCAACAACAACTAATAACTTTAATATATATATATATATATAATATATATTATATTAACTATTATATATATTAATAATTTTATTGTTATTTTTTTTAATGCAGTTTTTTACTTAATTATAATTTCTTTTGAGATTAAAAATTTGCTTTGGTTGGTTGTGACTTTTTGTGGGTCTTGATTTGTGACTTTTTGAAAATAACAATAATTTTAACCGAGTTTTAATCTAGATCTGTTTTATGTAAAATTTCTTTGTTACACCTTGAAAATGTGTGAAAAAATACACGAAGCTATAGAGGTGAAATCATTTTTCATTTTCCTTGTGGTTTTTATTGCAAAAGTGTTTCTCGCGCATAAGAGAATAGATTTTTAATATATATATATATATATATATATATATATATATATATATATATATATATATATATATATATATATATATATATATATATATATATATATATATATGTTCATGTGCGATGCGTGCGAGTGTGAATAAGCAGCAAAAATACTTGACCCCATCATATGAAGTAAAAAACGTACATACCTGTGGGGACCTCATGTACGTAGTGGAATACATGTGTATATATGGAACGATGTTGGCGGGGTAATCTGCCCCATTCTTTTCCCCCTGCTACCTATATATATATATATATATATATATATATATATATATATATATATATATATATATATATATATATATTTTAATTTATATATATATATATATATATATATATTTCTAAGCTAAGCTAATTTATTTTAGGTTTACAATTACTTTAAAATTAAAAGATCTACAAGTGAAAAAAAAACATTTTTATTGATTTTTTTTATAAAAAACTACGTTTAAAACGAAAAATCGGCCTAAAAAAGACGACTCTCATTACTATATATATATATATATATATATATATATATATATATATAACTATATATATAATATATATATATACACCACTATATCTTTCTTTCTTATATATATATATATATATATATATATATAAGGGAGATAAGGGGGGCCATAAGAACAATAGTGAAATTAGTTTATTGAGTGTTGTTGGGAAGATATATGCTGGTATTTTGGTTGAAAGAATTCTTCTAGTGACTGAGGAACTGATTCGTGAAGAACGAGGTGCATTTTGAAATGGTAAAGGATGTGTGGATCAAATTTTTACATTGAAACAAATGATTGATAAAATGAGATAAGAAGAAGAAATTGTATTTAGGTTTTATGGATTTGAAACAGGTGAATGACAGGAGTAATAGGGAAGCCTTGTGGGAGTTGTTAGTGATTTATATTGTTGATGGTAGGCTTCAGAATGAAAAAAATATATGTATGACAATAGTGAAGCTTGTATAAGAATAAATGGAGTTGAATGTGATTGGTTTAATATCAATAGCGGAGTGAGGCAGAGATGTGTTATGTTTCATTGCTTCTTAATTTGTATATGGATGAGGTTATGAAATAATTAGAGGTAAGTGTGGCAGGAGAAGGTGTTAGAATGATGAAGGATAGCAGAGAGTGGAGGGTGCTCTCCTTATCTTATGCGGATGATTTGGTTTTGTGTGACGAATCTGAAGAGAGTTTTAGAGGATTGGTAGAGGGGTTTGGCAGGGTGTGTAAAAGGAGGGGTTTGAAAGAAAATGTAGATAAGAGTAATGTTATGGTAGTGAGTGAGGAGGTCCGCGGTGTTAAGTCATGTTAGATGGTGAGCAACTGGAGCAAGTATCTGTGTTTAAATATTTAGGTTATATGCTGAATGAAAAGTAAACGGATGAAACAGAATGTAGTAAGAAAGTTGTAAATAGTAGGAAGGTGGTTGGTGCAATTAAATCCTTGGTAGACACAATGGACTAAGTCTTGAGTGCCCTATGGTTTTGTTACCTGTGTTAATGTATAGTAGTGAGACTATGGTCTGGAATAAGAGGTATAGATCTAATATACAATTTACTCAGGTGAACAATTTTAGGGGGGGTGCTAGGTGTGAAAAGAATTGATAAAATGAGAAATTAACGCATTAGGGAGTTGTGTTGTGTGAAGAAAGGCATAAATGAGAGAATAAACGAGAGTAAATTAAGATAGTCTGGTCATATGAAAAGGATGTATGATGGTCGGTTGGTTAAATGGATGTATTAGTGGTAAGTGTACTTGGAATCGACCGGCTGGAAAGTTGAAGAAGTGTGGGAAAGGTCAGTAAAGGAATGTCTGAAGGAGAGGGATGTGAGTTTGGCAGAGGCAAGAAGAAAGATGCATAATAGGAGTGAATGGTGGGGTTTTGTGAGGTGATATGGTTGTGAACCTGGCCCAGGGAATGAACCCCACATTGAAGAGGTTCAGCAGTAAGGGTCAGTCGCAGTCTCGTGAAACCCTAGGGTGGATTTTTCTGACTGCGACCAGTTCACTTAATAGTTTAGAGGAGACAGTAAGGTGGTGGTTTTCTTTTCGACTTAAGTCATGTTCCTCTATTACTTTTCTGTTTCCGTTGTATGCTACCCATCTCACCCCCAATCTGGGGAAAGGAGGTAGATAATTATATATAAATATATATATATATATATATATATATATATATATATATATATATATATATATATATATATATATATATATATATATATATATATATATATATATATATATATACTTTATATGTATATATATATATATATATATATATATATATATATATATATATATATATATGTTCAAGATGACTTACCGTTTTCATTGTGAAAAAACAGGAAAATTTCCTTTCTCTAATTCAAAGTTTAACAGAAATAAATGTGAAGGTTATACTGAATTTTTTTCTCTATTTCCTTCATCTTTCTTACCTACTGGTTTTTGTGGAAACTTGTATTTAATATCCCTAATACGATTTAGGTCAAACTTCTTCCAGTAAAAGATCTGAAGAAATTTGAAACCGGTAAAACCATTGATAGTATGTTAAAATAAGCATTCAATTTTTATTAGGTTTGAACTTTATATATATATATATATATATATATATATATATATATATATATATATATATATATATATATATATATATATATATATATATATATATATATATATATATATATAATATATATATATATATATATATATATATATATATATATATATATATATATATATATATATATATATATATATATATATATATATATATATATATATATATATATATAACATATATATATATAATATATAATATATATATATATATATATATATATATATATATATATATATATATTATATATATATATATATATATATATATATATAAATATATATATATATATATATATATATATATATATATATATATATATATATATATATATATATATATATATATATATATATATATATATATATATATATATATATATATAATATATATTTTTTTATATATATATATATATATACATATATATATATATATATATATATATATATATATATATATATATATATATATATATATATATATATATATATATATATATATATATAATAAGTATTAATTTCAGGTTTCAATTACATTTCTATTCAGAATGAACGATACTTATAAGTTATCAGATCACATGTATTAAATTGATTATGCATTAAGAACCTTTACTTATTATACTTTATTCTCGTATTAAATTTATTAAATGCAGCAAAAAAAATAATGACGTTAGTGTAAATATTTTTTGAGACTCTCAGGCCATTGAAATTGAAAGAAATTTAAAATTTAGAAAGAAGTATAAAAAGAATATAAACATAAAGTATAAAAAATAAATAAGATAAAATAAAATAAAAAATAAAATAAAAAATAAAAAATAAAAATAAAAATAAAAGTAAATATAAAAGAAATTTAAAAATAATGACGTTAATGTAAATATTTTTGAGATTTTGAGGCCATTGAAATTGAAAGAAATTTAAAAATAATAATACTGTAAAATTTCTTTAAAATGGTAAAGTATTTTTAGCTCTGCTGTGATCAGTTTTACTTAAACAAATGCTTTATGAATTTGATTTCAGATAAACCAAAAAATATTCTGAATTCGAAAATTGCTAGAATTTGGTTTCAAAAATCGAAAAAAACTTTCGGTCATTTTTTTGGTAAATAGTTTATATTCTTCTTATATATTAAGTTTTGTGTCATTTCGACAAAAATTAGAGGGCGTGAACTAATAATAAATGCCAAATATATAGTTTTTCTTCAAATGAAAATACAAAACAAATCAATATGGACCCAAAAACACCTGAAATTGATATTTTAAGGGTCAAAGAAAGCTGTAGTTTTCTGTTTACTTGATGCTAATTGTCTGAAAATTACGAAAATTAGGATCATTTCTGGTTTGAAAAATTGGATTGCCAAAATCAAAGCCAGACCTTCAGAATAGCTTGATTTTAAAATACTCATAAAGTCTAAACATTTATAAAGATTTAATATTAAAAACTCAACATATATATATATATATATATATATATATATATATATATATATATATATATATATATATATATATATATATATATATATATATATATATATATATATATATATATATATATATATATATATATATATATAGATGTAAAGTCTCTCAAAAAAATGTACTAACACATTGACTGCTTTTTGTTTTTTCAGGTGTAACTACTGTAACAGAATGGCAGGAGATCAACTTAGCTTTGAAGAGAGAAAGTTTGTCCTTAAATGCTATTGGACCACCGGAAACGCCACGGAAGTGCAAAGACGGTTCAGAAAAGAGTTCGATAAACCACTACCAAACGCAATGAACCATTGCCCGCATCAGAGAGAAATTTGAAGCAGATGGAACCGTTCACAACGTCAACAAGAAACGTTCTGGATGACCACGGACATCCACCAACCCTGCAAAGGAAGAGCAGGTACAGGAAACCCTCATCCAATCCCCACAGAAATCTCTACGACAAACGGCTCGGGAGACACACATCTCAAAAGATAGCGTCCATCGCATCTTGAAGCGTCTACGCTGGAAATGCTACATACCAAGACTACTCCATGCTCTCAATGAAGACGATCCGGACCGGAGACTTCAATTTTGTGAATGGTACCTGGCTAAATGTGCAGAAGATGCAGGGTTTCCACACAAAATTGTCTGGAGCGATGAGGCCACCTTTAAATTAAATGGCTCGATTAATCGCCATAATTGTACCTACTGGGGTCCTGTAAATCCCCATGTTAAAGCTGAACACCATTTAAACCTACCAGGGGTAACTGTGTGGTGTGGGATTTCAGCATTGGGCATCATAGGACCGTTTTTTTTAACGGAGCGGTCGATGGGGACAGGTACCTAACCTTGCTGCAGGAGTCGGTCGGTCCACACATTGACGAGATGTTTGGTGATAACGACGTGATTTACTTTCAGCAAGATGCACCTCCCCACTACCATCGCGATGTAAGAGCTCACCTCGATGCAGCATTTCCAAACACATGGATTGGACGAAGGGGTAGTATTGAATACCCTGCGCGTTCCCCAGATCTCACGCCAATGGACTTCTTTTTATGGGGATACCTCAAGGACAGAGTTTATCGCTCAAAACCAAGAACGATAAATGCATTGAAATTGGAAATCGAAAGACAATGTCGCGACATTCCAAATGAACTGTTTCGTGTCGTTTGCGACTCCATTGGTTCGCGTTATCAGCTGTGTCTGGACAATGGCGGTCATCATTTTGAACATTTGCGAACATGATTCTTTAAATACATGTATGTTCTGTAATTCAAGCCTTTAAACTTGTCACTATGTTCATAAATAAAGTTTGTATAGTCTTTCAAAGTGTTAGTACATTATATTTTGAAACATTATATATATATATATATATATATATATATATATATATATATATATATATATATATATATATATATATATATATATATATATATATATATATATATATATATATATATATATATATATACCGGTATATATATATATATATATATATATATATATATATATATATATATATATATATATATATATATATAAATATATATATATATATTTTTTAATATACTATATATATATATATATATATATATATATATATATATATACTATATATATATGGACATTTATAAGTGGTTGACTCCGTTAAAATTAGGTTAATTTGAGTTAAGAATCTGGTTGGAGTTGGTTGGGGTTAGGTTAAGTTGGATTAGGTTAGGGTTAGGTTAAGATAAGTTTTCAAAAATTTACTGTATTTACCCTAAAATTATGAAAATAACAATACATTAATTATTAATTTTTGCTCCTGGTCAACATATATATATATATATATATAACTATATGTTTTATAAATAAATATATATATATATATATATATATATATATATATATATATATATATATATATATATATATATATATATATATATATATACTATATATATATATATATATATATATATATATATATATACCATATATATATATATATATATATATATATATATATATATATATATATATATATATATATATATATATATATATATATATATATATTTATATATATATATATATATATATATATATATATATATATTACGCATTTTTTCGCATTTTGCACAAATATATTTTTTTGTGAAATGAGGCACACTCCAAGAATTGTACATTTTTTTTTATTGCTGCGGTCATTATCTTCTTTTTTTTTATGATCTATTGTAGTCTATTGTTTGAGTCTTATAACTTTGAACTTCTATGCAATTTTACTTCATGCTTAGTACTTTAGAGGGTGCTCAAATTTTGACCACTCAGCCATCATTGTCCTTCACATATTTCTTTTGTGAAAAATGTTTATGAAAATGTGAATAAATTTTTTAAATTTTAAGGTAGATTGATTGCGTGGACGATGTTTTATGATTTATGGGGTAATAAAAGAGCAGAGTGTGAAATTATAATTTGGAAAATTGAGTATTTTATATATATATATATATATATATATATATATATATATATATATATATATATATATATATATATATATATATATATATACTATATATATATAATATATATATATATATATATATATATATATATATATATAAATATATATATATATATATATACTATATATGTATATATATATATATATATATATATATATTTTTTATATATATATATATATATATATATATATATATATATTTAAATATAATGATGTTGTTGTTGTTGTTGTTGCTGTTGCTGTTGTTGTCGCTGTTGTTATTGCTGTTGTTGTTGTTGTTGTTGTTGCTGCTGCTGTTGTTGTTGTTGTTGTTGGTAGGAAGAAGGAAAAGAGTAGAAGAATATCAAAATGTGCACGAGGGCAAAAGAGTCTTTTCTGGAATGTTTGATGGGAGAGGATGTGGGATTAACACCACAAGAATGGAGGTAGGTCATGGATGATGGAGTAGGGTCGCTGATACGCGGAAGCAGTTGGAGAAAGAAGTAAATTTTGAGAGGGTGTGTTAAAGAGAGGAAATCCGAGAAAAAGAGTGACATTTATAAAGTACAGTATAAATCTGTAAAATTCTTATAGTAAAGTACAGTAAAAATTCACTGCTAATGGAATTCTGTTGTAGAAAGAAGCAGAGTGTGGCTCAGCAAGAGATAACTCACGAGCTGTTAATGTAAGTGTTACGAACTAGCAGAAAATGGTGTCGTTCGGCTGTGCTATTTGGAAGGATGAGGTGAAACATTTAAAATTTGAAATATTAACAAGACCTCTCTCTCTCTCTCTCTCTCTCTCTCTCTCTCTCTCTCTCTCTCTCTCTCTCTCTCTCTCTCTCTCTCTCTCTCTCTCTCTCTCTTGATGATTAAAGAAAGTTTTATAAATTTTAAATATTTTATCTTCGTTTTTAAATTTATTATTCGACTGTTATGGTCTAAAATAAAGAAAATGCTTGTTTCCCCAAGCTGCTCTTCTTCTTCTTCTTCTTCTTCTTCTTCTTCTTCTTCTTCTTCTTCTTCTTCTTCTTCTTCTTCTTCTTCTTCTTCTTCTTCTTCTTCTTCTTCTTCTTGCTGTTGTTGTTTTGCTTTAGTTGTATGTTGTTGTTGTTGTTGTTGTTGTTGTTGTTGTTGTTGTTGTTGTTGTTGTTGTTGTTGTTGTTGTTGTTGTTGTTGTTGTTATTATTTTTATTATTATTATTATTATTATTATTATTATTATTATTATTATTATTATTATTATTATTATTATTATTATTATTATTATTATTAATACATGAGCTTTCAATTAAGCATTACGTAATACTTATTAAAACCCAGTTAACCTACTTTAGGTAAACTTAAAATGATCTTGTGGGGTACACACACACAACGAAGGTTGTATCCTTGATGACCTTGGTTTAACCAATATAAAAAAGATTATAGAGAAGCATTTAAAAGTACGGGGTATACCAAAAGATACTGAACGTTTTTCGGGACTGATTCCTTATATTAACATGTTAATCATTTTTAATCATTCTCCTGAGAAGTTATTATTATTTAAATATCAAACCACAGTCGTGAACTTTGACTTGGCTTACTCGATTAGTTGAAGGTTCTGAAATATAATTATGTCATTATTAAAGAACAACACTATATATATATATATATATATATATATATATATATATATATATATATATATATATATATATATATATATATATATATATATATATATATACATATATATATATATATAAATATATATATATATATATATATATATATATATATATATATATATATATATATATATATATATATATATATATATATATAATATTTATTAAATATATATATATATATATATATATATATATATATATATATGAGATGAAGAACCAGTTTCATAGAAAAATGATTGGAATAGAAATGCTCGAAATGTCCTTTTATGATAGATAACCTTTAAAACTGAACAGATTTGAATGGATTTTGAGTGTTTTTAAAACATTTAAAACAGATAACCAACAACTCGTGAAATAGAGTGTATTCTCAAAATAAATACTACACCCTTTTTAGGATAATAATATACTATGCTGATTATTTGAAGGCAAAGCAAATGCATTTTTACCGAAGACAACTTATTCATGATGATTTAATTGAAGTGTTTCAAATGCCATGAAATTTTAATTTTACGTTAGGAGTTAGATGTCACTTAAAATTTTCCTTTTAATTCAGTGAGGCTTCTATTCTATTGTAATCCTTAATTGCTAGGCAAGATTGGTTTTGTTACATCAATTCTATTTTAAGGTATCCAGAATATGGGCATTGTCAGGCAAAATAGTCGCGCAGAGTAAACCCTGGAGAATGTGGGGTGCTTCGTTATAAGGTCGTAGCTGCCAAAACAATGAATATAGGTAAGTACCATATTTTTGTTGACAATAATCATGGATATTAAAAATATTTGATGAATATCTATAGTATATATATATATATATATATATATATATATATATATATATATATATATATATATATATATATATATATATATATATATATATATATATATATATATATAATATATATATCAAAGAGAACCAGTGCTTCAATAGAAAATAAGTTAATTTTAAAAATTGAAATAATTCAATCTTAAACAATTACATTAATTATTACAATTAATCATTCTATTTTATCAATTTTTTATTTGATTGTTAATCACAAATAGTATTGAATACGATGTATTGTTTACCATTCGTTGGTCAGTTGCGATTTTGGAGAGAGAGAGAGAGAGAGAGAGAGAGAGAGAGAGAGAGAGAGAGAGAGAGAGAGAGAGAGAGAGAGAGAGAGAGAGAGAGAGAGAGAGAGTAGTGTAATTTGACTCATAAGTAAATGACAAATGAATGCTTTTTATTTTTTTAGCAATAAATCATTAAAAATTAGCTTCTTCCTATTCCAAAAGCACATTTTTTCCGCTTAAAATCAAAATTTATTAAAAACATTAAAATTCTTTAAAAATATTTTACTTAAAAATTTCAAATTTAATTTAGAAAAATAAAACATATCGTATGTTAAATCAACTCTCGAAGGGAAGCTTTTGAAAGCTTTTACCTTCTCAGCGTCCGTAGTCCGTACGGCAGTGACGTCACTTAGTGTGGAGAATTATATCTTTTTCACATTGAAAGAAATCGAAGTAAAGTAATAAATCAAGCAAATATATGCTTTTAATAATTATATGCTATAATATTAAATAAATTTCGAATAAATATTCAAATTTAATTAATATTTCTATGAATCAAAAATAATTAAGTGAACAATAGTTTTTAAAAAAATAGTCATATCTGGAAACTATCTTATGAGCGAAGTGCCAATTTTTGGCCTACAATTTTTGAAATTTAAGAGCTACATATTATTTCCAGCTTAGCATTAATATCTATTGAGAAAAACCTTCTTAAAGAAATAAAAACCAGTGCATTCTACCAACAAGTAATAGATTTATTTAATCAAGAAAATAGAAGAATAGAATTAACATATAAATAACGTTATCTTATATTATATATATATATATATATATATATATATATATATATATATATATATATATATATATATATATATATATATATATATATATATATATATATATTTTTGTGTGTTTGGTGCTCCAATATTATTTTATATACAGTATATGCTATGAAACTTATCAAATAAGTAAAATCTTTTCCTTGATATGGTATGAATAGTATGTTGAATATGCAAACAATGAGTGTGAGTATAAAATGGCTATATACATATTAAATAGGAAACGTTGACGGCTATGAAAAACGTTTATTTATTCACTGGTTATTCAATGAATGTGTGTGTAATTGTCGGTTAGGATGTAATTATGTGTGTACCTTTAAACATGTATGTATGTATGGGTAGAGGAAGTTGATGGTCAACTAAAACTAAAAGGCATTGTCAAGGATGAAAGATAGGATCTTGTGAGTGAATATATATATATATATATATATATATATATATATATATATATATATATATATATATATATATATATATATATATATATATACTATCATATATATATATATATATATATATATATATATATATTTATATTTCCATATATTTATACATATATATATTTATATATATATATCTATACATATACTTATATATATATATATATATATATATATATATATATATATATATATATATATATATATATATATATATATATATATTTATATATATATATTTATATATATATATATATATATATATATATATATATATATATAACATATATATATATATATATATATATATATATATATAGGTATATATATATATATATATATATATATATATATATATATATATATATATATATATATATGTGTGTGTGTGTGTTTGTGTGTGTGTGTGTGTGACATCTCTATTTTATATCCGTATTTACAATTAAAATGTGATGATGTCAACCTTGCTTCAAGATGCTGTATTAAAACCATTACAGTTCTTTTGTATTTCATAGTTTATTTGCTTTTAATAGGCTTAACTAGGCTTAACCTAGATAGAGACTAAAGATTAATAAACTTTTGTTCTGCTATTTACATGTTTTCCGTATTTTTCTTTTTTTATTATTTTGTTTCCGTTGCTAATTTCTCGTCAGTCTCATTTATCCCTCAATCTCCAAACATCCTTTTTATCAAACATAGAGGAAAGATTGATATCTCCAAGATATATTTTTAATACTCAATAGACTCTTTTCTTAATCCCTTCTTTAGCGCACATAGAGCCTTCTTAATTTTTCAGTCAGAAACATTTAAGAGAACCTGGTTTACCAAATAGCAGACAGATAATACAACTCAGTTTCCTGCTTGGAAACTCTGAAATAAAGGTGAGAAAAATGAATAAAAGTTGGGTTTGTTTGCGGCCAGGTCCATTTTCGTAAGTTTGCCTTCTCTTTTTTGACCTTATAGAGATTCTTAGTCTTTTGTTTTTTCATCATCTTGACCCCTTGCCCCCCCCCCCCACCTCCTCTTCGCTGACTTTTCCTAGATACATTTCCCTACATACATATACTCTTATCTAGAATTCTTTTCTATTACCCGCCCCGCCCCGCCCCGCCGCGCCCGCCCAGGGCGGTCGCGCCCCGTCTGGTGCCGGCGCGCCCGCCTCCTCGTCCTGCCTCCGCCCGCCATGCCACCAACACGCCTAAGAAGGCCGCCTGGCGCATCGGGCCCCGGCCCGCCGCCGCGCGCGCGCCCCCACCCCGTCGCGCCCGCCCGCGCCGCGCCGCCCCGCCCCGCCCCGGCTCTCTCTCTCTTTCTTGTCTCTCTCTCTCTCTTCCGTCTCTTCTCTCTCTCTCTCATCTCGTTCTCTCTCTCCTCTCTCATCTCTCTCTCTCTCTAATCTCTCTCTCTCTTCTCTCTCGCTCTCTCTCCTCTCTCATCTCTCTCTCTCTCTCTCTCTCTCTCCTCTCTTCATCTCTCTCTCTCTCTCTCCGTCTTCTTCTCATCTCCATCTCTCTACATACCTCCTCTTCTCTCTCTCTCTCTCTCCTCTTTTCTCTCTTCTCTCTCTCTCTCTTCTCTCTTCTCTCTCTCTCATGTCTCCTCTTCTCTCTCTCTTTGTCTCCATTTCTTCATCTCCTCTGACTCCTTCTCGTCATCGTCCTCTTTCTCCTCTCTCTCTTCCTCCTCTCTCTCTCTCTCTAGATCCTCTTCTTCATCCTCCTCTCTCTCTCTCCTCTCTCTCTCTCTCATTCGCCTTCCTCTCTCCCCTCTTCTCTTCTCTTCCCGCCCCTTCGGTTTTTGCGCGTGTCTGCGCTTCCCCCTGCTCCTCTGTCGCCCTCCTCCTCTCTCTTTCCCTTTTCGGCCGCGGTCCGATTTGTGCCCCTTCCGCCTGGGAACACCAGATGCTGTTTGCTTTTGCCTTTTTGTTTTCGCCTTCTTCTTCTCCTGGCTCCCGCTCGACCTGTCCCTCTCTCCTTCTATTCCTCTGTTCTCTCTCTCTGTCTCCTCCCTCTCCTGCCGTCTTACTCCTTCTTCAGCCTCCATTCAGGCTCCCCCTTCCGCCTCTTCTCCTCCGCCTTTCTCTGCCCTCCTGCCTTCTCGGTGCTTTCCGTTCCCCCTCGCCACCTTGCTTTCCTCTCCCTCTCCAGCTCCCGTTGGCCCTTCCTCCGCCCCTTTTCCTCCCCGCCTCGCGGGATCTCGTGCCGCTCCCTCTTCGTCTCATCTGCTCTCTCTTATGCGCTGCCTCGCCATCTTCTCGCCCTTTCCTCCTCTCTCGTCCTTCTTCTTCTGTTCACTTCTTCCTCGCTCTGGGTCCTCTCCCTCTGTTTTTCATGTTTTCTCTTCCCCGATCTTCATGCCCGCACGCCCCCCCCCTCCTGCGCGCACCCTCGTTTTTGGCCGCTTGCTGCTGCCCTCGTCGACCCCGCCCGTTCCGCCGCCTTGCTTTAGTCCTTCTTGGCTTTTCCTGGCCTGCCTCCGCTTCGCGTGGCCCGGGATTCGCTCGTGTGCCCCGCGCGCGCTCCTTCTCATCCTGAGCCTGGCCGTGTGCGCCCGCCTGCTCTTTCCCTTCCACTCCTCGCCATGTCTCCCCTGCTTGTTCTCGTGGCTCATTCCGCCCCCGGGCCGCATGCCTTCGGCCTTCTTAGTCCTCGATCCCCTTCCAGCCCCTTTCCCCCTTCTATTTGCCTCCCTCGTGCGCCCCTTTCTTCTCCCTGCTCCCCACCCTTCTTTTCTCCGTCGCCTTTCCCTCCTCTCTGCTTCTTCGCACCCGTCCTTTCTGACCTTTCTCCCCCCTGTTACATCTTCGGATTTATGCTATCTTCCCTGCTTGAACCTCCTTTCTCTCGCCCGCCCCTGGCGTTTCCCCCCTCCACTCCCGCTGGACCATCGATTGCTCCCCCCCCTTTCCTTCTCCTCTCCTTCGCCCCTTCCCGTGGCTCTTCTTTCTTCCCGTCCCCTCCCTCCCCCCTCATTTCTGGCTCATCTTGTCCTTTTCGTTTTCCACTGTTCTTTCTCTCCTCTCTCTTCTCTCTCTCTCTCTTCATCCTCCTCTCATCATCTCTATCTCTCTCTCTCTCTCTCTCTCTTCTCTCATCTTCATCTCTCTATTCTCTCTCTCCTCTCTCTCGTCTCTCTCTCTCTCTCTCCTCTCTCCACTCTCTCTCTATCTTGGTCTCTCCCGCGGTCTGTTACCGCGGTGTTCCCTACCGGAGATGTTTCCGTCTGCCCTTGTGTCCGCCTCCGCCGTTCGCTTCATTTCCTTCCTTCCGGCAGGCTGGGCTCTGTTCGCTTGTGTTCGCCCGCGCCCTCGCCCCATCGCCCCCCCTGCGCCTTGTCGCCTGGGCTGATCTCTTATCTTTTTTCTGGCTTCTGTGCCCGCCCCTCCCTGCGGTGGGGTCTTCCTCTCCCCCTTTTATTGCTTCCTGTGTATGCGTTTCCCCGCCCTGTCCGCCCTCCACCTCCTCGCACGCCTGCCTCGCTCCTCATTTGCGTTACATCACTAGCCGTTTCCTGTCCAGGTTGGTCACGACGCCTCCCTGTTACCCACCACCATCGTTTCCCGCGTGCCTGTGCCACGGTTGCCCGCCCCCCTGGTCTACGCCCGTTTCCTCCTCTCGCTCCCTGTCCATGTCACTGCCGTTGTTTCCTCGTTCTCCTCGCACCTTTCCCCTCTGCATCCTTCTCCCCGCCGCCCGCGGGCGCCGCCCGTCCGGTCCGTTTTCCCCTTGATCCATCCCGTCTATTCCCCCTTATGTTCGCGCCGCTTACCCTCCCCGCGCCTCCTGCCTCCGCCCCTCTGGCGCCCGTTTCCTTGGGCCTGCCCTGCCCGTGCTGCCGGGTTGCTTCGCGCCTCTGCGTTGGTTCTTCCCGGCGTCTCTTCTCTCTCCGGCCGCGGTTCCTGGGTAATTCGCCCAGCGTACACGGTATCTTGAGATACTCACATCAGAGTAGTCAGTGGTGTTAGGTGGGTGAACGCGCAGGCCGATGGAAATGGACCATATTCGCAATTCATACTTCCCGGAAAGGTTTTGTCGAGGTAGGGTCGTCACTATAGCTGCATTAATGTGCTGGGCACCCATTCATGTTGGTGAATATTTCTCGTCCGTGTCCTTAAGGTAATCACTCAGGAGTCAAGCAAGAGATAGGTCCTGAGAAATGGAATTAGAATTATTTTTGTATCGCTTCCCTGTTTAATTGTTAAAAGAAGTAAGGGCCCGATAACCTACATTAAGTATATACCCACAGCCAAACGTTGACTGAAGTATGAGATCTGGTTTGACTAGTTGAATGTTATATGGGGTTTGTTTGCCACCCAAGTGTCGGGAGTTCCAGCCTGTCATACTGTCGTTACTGGTAAAAGCGAAATTCATCGGTCCATAAGGATATTTTCCCATAAGTCCGGTACTAAATCCATTAGAAGGCAATCAATGACAGCCAGGAATCCCAGCCGACGTTGTTGGTCTCCACGATTGCAACCATGCACAGATGTTGGATTAATAGATACATGTTGTATGGCAACACGAACCGTCGTATGTTTCGCTTAAGATATTCCCAAGACCGAACTAGCCTGTGCCGTAATGAGGACGTTGGATTTTCAATGGTGTATAGCAGAGCGTCAGTGTCCAGTTCGACGTCAAATGTACGGACACGACCCCTGCCTCCCGTATGTGATGAGGGGGTTGAACTATCGACGCTGTACCTTGATACCGTCTGTAAACTCTATGGAATGCATGTGCTTCCGCGGTCGTCAAATGTTTTGGATAACGTTGTGCCATAGTTCAGGTATTCCCGCAACTCTTCGAAGCATTCCTGTTTTGGCGAATGAACAACTTCCCAACATGTCAGGGGGGGGGGCGCTATTTCGTTCGCTGCGTATACTGGTCCACGTGCGTATGTTCCAACTGTATGCATCTGACAAACAAACAACTCTGAAAGTTATACGTTTCACTACATTTATCAAGGATAATTTGTAGGTTATGACACAACCTCCATATGATATGCTGTTAGTTGGTTTACACGCAATTCAGCATGGTCGTTATTTATTAGCTCCGAATCAATATAGATCTAAAAGAGTATGAAATAGGTATTTTATATTTAATTCCTTTGTTAGCTGTATTCGATATTTTTAAATACTTGGATATATCGCATTGTTTATTTATCCTAATTATTTCATATTGACATGTTTCGGCTTTTGTAGGGCACATGATGTTCTATGGAGGACCGTCTAGTGTTATGGTACATTGCGTGGAGAAACCGAACAACTCGTATCAAAAAATGTTGAAAGGAAGATCCCCAGTGAGGTGCAAGCTGCTGCATTTTTACACTGTGGGCATTTATCAGAAGCCATAAAAATATATCATCCCATTCAACAATTCGCATGTTTGTGCGCGTTTTCGTATTGCGCGTGCGCGACACCAACGGAACATATCCCATCCTCCTTAAATGAATTAAAGTAATCGAACCCATTCTATTCTAACACCTTTTGCATACTAACATCCGTAGCGGTGATACACCGCTGTATACATACCTCGTGAGAGACCATATATAATATATATATATATATAAATAATATATATATATATATTATATATATATTTATATATTATATATATATATATATATATATACACGTTTAAATTAAAGTTTAAAAATAATAAAGAATGCTTAGTCTCTCCCTATTTATACTAAAAGAGAATGGCAGCAATAAATAGTAAAACTACCAAATGCTCACAAATAGCATCATTTTTATATGAGAAAAATTCTCACGTACGCAATCTGCAGGCCTATCGATTTTTCCTGTACGTAATAGGCGGGCCAATTTTTTAATAGTTGAAAAATAGCCATTATGTAATTAAAAGCGATTATTTTTACAGCTTTTTGTTTCAATTTTACATAATATTTTATATTATATTACGTAATATTTTATTCATTTGAGCAATTTTTACAAAAACACAAGAGAAATTTTATAGTGGGCATATGGTATTATGTAAAGGTTTGATCATTTCTCTATATTACTCGTGCTTAGCACGAGTAAGCTCCTTTAAAGGGAAAGTGCCTATATATATATAATATATATATTATATATATATATATTATATATATATATAAATATATATATATATTATATAATATATATAATATAATATAATATAATATAATATATATATAATATATATATTATATATATATATATATATATAATATAATATATAAATAATTCGTCATAACCATTCTTAAACACTCGTGATTTGCTTAACCCTTAGTGTTTTGCTTTAAATACGTCAATTACATGTTATAGTGGATATCTGAGTAACTCAGGCTCCAATCCTACAGTTAATTTTAAATTATATTCAATACTTTCTTACGTTCAAGACTTTATTAAACATCTTTTACACACTTTAATCCGAACTAACGTGAGAACTTCCAGAGTCAGTTTATATAGTTTATATCGCTAAACTACCCTAGGAATCGACTACGAACAGTGTTGCTGTTGATACGGGCACTGTTGCTGTTGATATGGGAAGTGTTGCTGTTGATACGGGCAGTGATGTTGGTGATACGGACAGTGTTATGTCTGTTATGATAAGTGCACTTTGCTTGTCTGATATATGGTAAGGGTTAATTTTTTTATCATAGCCTATGTAACCCTAAGTATTCTATAGCCTGATATTAATTATAGCCTATGTAACCCTAAGTATTCTATAGCCTGAGATTAATTATAGCTTATGTAATGGAGTTTATGACATGCTGCTCAGAATGCATACATCACGTTGTTTCAAGAAGTATGCTTCGAAGCTCGGCAGGCCAGTTTTCTTTTGGTTCTCTTTACCACAGTTATCATAATGTTAATAATATTCTTATTTGAAGAGTGTGAATATATGGAAAAAACAAATATCAATATCATAGCCCCAATTGCAACTATTATTGCCATATATTACAAACATTTTTCATGCAGTAATAATACTGTACGATAACTGTAATTTTGTAAATCACAAGAATGAAAGCTAAAATTACACAGGCCTACGACTGAAATGTTCCTGGGGTTTTAAAAGTGGTTGTTAATGAAATTTGTCTCCTTAATCCAAATCAAGCATTCATATTGCTCAATCAGGTCTAGTTTTTAAGATACAGACCGAGCTCCCTAGATGACATCAGAGAGCTCAGTCTCTAGTTGACAGGCGGGCGCGAGTGTTGTTGTTGCTTGCCACTCTCCAACTAAGTGTTCTTACTTTAATCCATGACTGTTCTCATCTAGGAACAGTGTTTAAAGTGTATTTCTAAAGCTTTATTTATCTTTGTGAATTTTTTGAAGGCAGATACATTAGCAAAACTCCTAATATTTCATAAAAATGAATAAAAAGTGTAAAAACAGTCCTGATAGATTTTGTTATGTGTGGCAAAGTAACTTTTAGTTACCAGCAATGCACTATAACGCCGTTAGTAAAGTTCCTTTACAAATGCATATTTTGGAATAAAGCTAGGAGATCAAGACGGAGGAGGAACCTTCGTCCACATAGTGGCTGCAAAGACCTGTATTCAATAGCCTAAGGTGGTTTTCTTGGGAGTGAGGGAAAATACGAAACTGTTTGTCATTTGGTGTATGGGCCTATGAGTGTGGAGAGAAGCAAAGGACACATATTAACAAGACTGCTATTATTTGGCTGACCGAATCTTCAAAGGGTGAGATATTACTTTACGAATATAGTCCTTGACTAATCT
>JABUQX010085636.1:0-42500 GCA_015478945.1 Trachelipus rathkii
GGTCCGAAAGATTTATGCTTTCAAGCAATTTTTGTAATCTCAAAATTATGTCTCATTTATTCGAATTCCCACGGCCACAATTTCAAAAAGTATAACATAAGATAAAGAAATCTCACAATCGGTTATACGTTATAAAATAGATATAAATCACTCCTCCTTTCACACTCAACAATAATAATAAATCTATAAGCTTTAAATAATATTCTGAGTTCCTCATCTCACTTATATATTAAATAATATTAATATATGATGTAATTGATTATAGCATAATAATGACTGATATAGCGTATTAGAATAAGATTATAGTAATATTATGTAACAATGACATAATATATAAAATTCAGTAATAATAATATGAGTATATACTAGGCTTTAGGTTAGCTACACTTATACAATACTATAGGGAAGAAGTAGAAAAGATATATCAGGGGTTTATGAACTATGGCCACTTTTATAGGAATCATATATAATATAGATATAACAATATATGACTACACTTTCTAATAATTCGCGATAGTAAGTATACTATGAGTATATAGTTAGCTATATCAACTCTGTAAATAATAGTAAGGAGCAACTCGATTATTATTTTAATGATTATAAATAATACTAACCGAGCGTGTTCGATATAATAGTGGGAATACCATATCCATCATAATGCTAAATATTACTTCCTATAAGAATTAATAGAGATTTCTCAAATATGGATTTATAAATTATACATTAATCCCATAAGGCAAACAATGAAAGCAAATTAGTACGGATAGTTGTTTTAAAAATCTGCTTAAATTGTCGTTACAGGACGAAATAGCAAGGGTTATTATAAATAGATGACGAATAATGTATTAAATAATTTAATATATATTTACTTTCTTAATATTTACATTTATTTATTTCACATTTCGTAACTAAATAAAAAAAACATGTTCTCTCCAAATGTTCAGAACTGGCGGACTAACCCTTGAGGGAGGAGAATTGTGAAGGGTTCCAAGCATTTTCTGGGCAAATGATTTGGTAACATCCTCGTCCGCTATAGTTTCTTTTGACACGTCTCTATGTTCGGCTCAAAGAATAGAGAGAAAGTTGGTTTTTCTTAGGATAACTATCTTGATTAGGTAATATACTGTAAAAGACGAATAATATCATATATGCTATATGAAAATACTATCTAAATATATAATAAGGATTATATATATAATAATATTAATACTTAGTAAGCTAATAATATCATTTTATATATAATATTAAATTTGCTATACAATATTATACTATTATGCACTATAGTAATATATTAATAATTAAATATTGGATTTTATAATTAACTGTGATTTAGTATATAGGAAATCATAATAATTTATAAATATATATGTAAGTATATATATAATAGTATAGTATAATATATATATATATATATTATATATTATAATATATATGTACTTTGGTATTTTAAACCACGGGCGCCATCATGTAGGGGACTCCGGGGAGCCCCCGAGCGGGGTGAACGAGAGGGGGGAGGACTTTTTCCCCATACCCGTAGGGAGGGGGTGAAAAATAGCCCCACCACTGTCTTTCCCCGGAGGCCGAGAACCCGACTCCTGCATCGGTGCGAGCTATATCATCTCATCCTCAATTATTAGTTTGTAAAAAAAATAATATATAAAAGTTATATATATAATTATATATATATATATATATATAGTATATAGTATATATTTATAGTATATATGTATACTGATATATATATATATATTTATTATATATTAATTATATTAAGTCCAATGGCAGTCTATTCAAGTGAACGTCATCAAGAATTTAACAGAAATATATTCGCAAGGTTTTGTTAATTTTTTATAATATTATTTAATTTATTCAATCCGAGTTAATTAAGAAAGATAATCATAATTAAAGATCTTATTGTCGGAGGATAGAAAAGTTTAGGTCTGAAATCTAAGAGATTTATATAGAAGATATAATATATATATATTATATATGATCTATATGTGCATTAATTTCAAGTCAACTAAATTAACAATATATGAGAAGTTCGAAGGTATATACTTATAGAATATTATCAGGAAGAGCTATGATCAATAACTAAGCAATGACGAAGTGATAGAATAAAGATAACAAAAAAAATTTCATAGATTTCTGAATATGAAAGTTATCTTGACTCTCGATGAAACTAAGTAATAATTATATTTAACTTAATGTAATAAAATAATTAATATACTTAATGAAATACGATAATTCTTTCAGCTATTATTCAGAGTTTTAGATAGAAATATGTGTCTAAGACAAGAGCTGCCTGTGCACCAATAAACCAAAATACATACAAATTTAACACTAATATATACATACATAAAAAAAAAATAATTACGTTACTCTCTTCTTCTCATCAGCCACATTAAGAAAAGTGTATGTTCAAAGATCTAAAAAGAGTACAAAAAAAAGAACGCTAGGGACATAAAAGCATATTATAATAGTATAATCTATATTAAATCATTATCAATTATAGCATTGAGTTTTACTCGACTTATCTATTATAAATAATATATATTATAATAAATTTTTGTATTACTCATATTACTATTTTTCATAGGTACTATTCATTAGTGAATATCTATTATTATAGATCTAGTAAAATTTTATTCTCACTAATGTATAACTATCTTTCAATTATTTAAAATTGTTATATCCGAAATAAAATTAAAGATGATTATATTTATTTCTTATATACTGAGAGTAATTGATTTTTGTTATTAGTCAAATATATAATACTATAAGATTGAGCCGTAATTAAATTTCTGCACGTGTTCTTTTTTCTTCAGGGAGTAAGGTTCACGCTTCAATAATTTGTCTGGCAACGCTAATGTACAAATAAACGAGAGACGAGGACACGCAATAGTACACAGAGCACTGAGGATCTTTTAACAGAATCATTACTTAAAAAAATCTTTAAGCAAAATCTGCCTTGTAACATCGATCTTTGTGGTATTGAATAAGCCGGGTTTTTTAGAGTACCAACTCGAAATATTTATGTAGTCACACGCATTGTTGGCCGAGTAAATTCTCAATTAGATCGATGATTAACTTAGTTTATCATTCACTTACCTATTAGATACACGAATTCACAAGAATTATTATAATTATTTCCTTATCAATAAAATATCACACAAATAAATAGTATTTTAATTATTTATAACAATAATAAAATAATAATTAATAATGTACCTTTTTTCTGCGATATTTCAGACTCCAGGATCTTCTAAGTCCATGTTTTAATACTTCTTTATACATATAATTGTATATTGAGGTATAGAAGTAATAGATGATCCCACTATATACGGAGTATTAAGTAGTAAACGGCATGATATTCCATATAAGGCTGAGGACCTTTTTACATTTTAAACGAAACTTTATAGAATCATATATTTAATTACTATTTTATACTATAGGAAGTTACCCATGAGGTAATAAATACCCGCTAAAGATGGGGCAAGGAAGTCGGGTCTCTCGAGGACTTACTCATAGGGAAATAAATTTTCCACCTCTATATCCGGGAGGGTCGTTAGAGGAAACTCAACCGGAGACTACATGAGGATGTTTGATAGTAGAGAGAGTTTTCCTCATCACATTAATCATACAATATATCATAACGGTTATACTGAAAAGACCTCTGATATACGGGGACTTTACAATATCCCCCTATAAATTTTTTTATTTTATATTAATCACTCAATGATTATTATGTAAAATATGCTTGATACGCGCGCTTAAATATCCTAATATATTGATTTATATACGGTTTTACTGTAAAAGTAGTACTACAACTTATCGAGAATATTTTTTATTTATGAAATATATTAATATTTATTTAAATTTTTTACAATTTTATTGGAGTATAGCTATAGCGGAGAGCCTTCGAAAGCAATAGTATAATTGTTTTTATTCATATGTTGGTTCTAGGTGTCTTACTTTTCGAGATTTTCATTTTAGAAATAATTATATTTTAAACATAATGATTGATTTTTATTAAATAATTAGAATTATTCGTCTAGTTGTGATACTTTTATCAATGTCACTGAGTACCTGAATATATAACACTGTTATAAAATATTGACAATAGATCTATAATATAGTAGAGTATAAATAATTAAAAAAAAATCAACTGGACAAGTATAAAACAGAATTATATAAATATAGTCTTAATGTAAATATATAGATATTATATAATATATATATATAGTTATTAAAAATTATTATACTAATAATAAGCTTAATGAGTCATTAAAATATAATAATATTATAGATATAATAGTAATATAGTTATATTTATAAATATAATTAATGAAATATTATATTTATTTATATAATATATCTATATATAGTTATATATAATAGATGTAAATATTATATAATAATAAAGTTAGATTAGATATATATATTATATCATATTTATTAAATATATATAATATATATAGTTAATATAAATAATAAATATATAATAATATAATATATATAATATTTATATTAAATAAATATATATCTTATATTAATATAATATATATATCGTAGTTGGGGTGCACTCTCGAGAAACCGGGGCTTTACCTAATCGATTTATCTCAAAAGTAATAGTAAAGTAATAGTACTGAAAAACTGGAATATTATCTTTCATAACCACATCCATAAGCAAACTGAATAACCAAGTGTAAATTTCAACTCACACAACTATAATTGAAAAGGTGAAGTCAGAGACAAAGGTATTAGACATAGAGATTTTTTAATATTAAATGCCGATTATTTTGCATTTACTACCTTTATTTGACAGTTAGAATACTGAAGAGAGTTATCAAGTAATTAAGTACCAATATGGATGGTGATTTTTGATTCGTAGCTAAGAGTCATCTCTCTCGTAATGTATCAGAGGATACTTTTCAGTGTCGACGAGCGAGACGCTGCTAAAAGCTATAACGAACTCACAACACAATCTAACTTAATAATTTATTATTATTTTTTATTAATTAATTATATAATATAAAATCGACAGTCGAAAAGCAAGTGTTCACTAGTAGAAATCAACTTCTGAAGTTGGTTTTTTAAGCACTTATGCGTCTCCTTATAACGTGTCTCAACAGCACACATAGTGATTTATCCAGTAGACGAGACAGCTAGACTTATATCTGTATATCAAGAGCATCAGTCTTCTAATTCCGATATATTAGGATAATAAGACGCTCTATATCGCTTCAAAATTAGAAAAAAAAATGATATAATAGAGTGATGTGAGAGGAATCCATTCAGTTTTGTGTAGACCCATAAAGGTAAAAAAATTAATAAAGGGGTGTTAGTACTTAAGGCAACCTAAGTACAATAATTCTCGAGTTCTATGCAAACCATGTAAGTGACTTCAACGGATCGGGCTAATAAATTTGGGAGATTATGTTAGAGCTTAATATGTTATGTATCTATCGAAGAACCGAGCATACGTTATCTCTGCGTACCCACTCTCGTAATGTGAGGTGGACCTGGTGTCACCATCTATAAATTTTAAATATTAGAAGATATGGAAAGGGCGACAGTAAGAGAGAGTGCTCGAGAGTTAGAGCCTCGCAGTTAGCTGGAATGCCGACAAATACCGGAAATGCAAATAGCTTAGAGTCATAACATGAAGCGTCATATAGATTACCAGGGAACCACGCAGAGGAGGGGGAGGTTCACCAATAGAAATAAAAATAAGTACTAGAAATGCATGTAGGAATGCATAAATACAGTGAGGAAATGATAAAGAAGAGATAAAAGGAAAGAATGATAGAATATAGACAGAAAAGGGAGGAAGTAGAAGAAGGAAGAGATCTGAGGAAGGAGTAATAAAGTCTGGGATAAGTGATTCGAGAGTAGGGTAGTGCACGTTGCTAGGTAGCAGGTTGCAGGTGCAAGATTAATAATATGGGAACGATGATCGTTAAAAACAAAATGTTGAGTTGCTTTAAGGTAGGTTAAATGAGTATCTAGTAGAATTTAGAAAGTATAATAGTTCAGAACATCAAGAAAAAAAAATAAGTAAATATAAATAAATAAAATATTTCTTTATTATAATATGATTTTTAAGAGTAAACTTACAAATTTTTAACGAGTTTTATACCATCTACCAATGCAGTAAAGTATCAAAGACGCAGCAATATAACGCAGCCAGCAATCACTAGATAACCGGAATTTAAATAACTGCTTCACAAGTTTGATCTATCTTATTGATTTCAATTGTAAATATTTATTCGAAAGATACATTTTCGAGGTATATACATGATACAAGAAAATACAAACATAGTTCGTTATATAACTAACTCATCGTAATAGTATATGTATATAGTTAGAGGTTAACAAAGTTTTAACACATTACATAATGCTTACTTAGCTCATACTGAGATTAAATGAAATTAGATTAACCCATCCAGCGACAAAAACCTATAAGCCCTATTATATGCTTAAAATATGGAATAATGTAATTAAGTTACCGAATAGTTGATCTACTACTATAACACCATAAATGTAACTAACATAAACATCCTATTAATGAACGATAATCTTATTATCTTAACAGTGTTATATTGGTTGAGATCTAATTATCTAATTAACCTAGCCATTGTTAATATTATTTATAACATTTTAACATAGGTAAATTATTATGACAGAAAATTTATGGACTATATACGGGTTGGCGTAAGTGATCTTAACTAACTCAGAGAACATTGCAGAGAAAAGTATAGCTATATCAGTTTAAGCGTATAAGCTATTGCATATAATAAATGTCATAACTTATAAACTATTACTAATATAAGTAAATAAATATAACAAAATGAACTTAGTCCTGACACATCTTAAGCAAGAATGGATTAATCTGCTATACATGATTAGGAAGATTCTACAACTTATCAATCAGTAAAAGTACAACTAAGATACACAGAAATAACCATAAATTGGTCTAATTAAAGTAATAGTTTTTATCTACTCAGGTAATGCAATACAATTGAACTATTACAATAAGATAACCTAACCGATCACACAACTACCAACTATATTAGATGTACTAAACAACACACACAAGCACAACACAAAATCCAAACGAAATAAAACAGTCATACTTAACAGATTCATTACAATTTGTTCTATATATAATGATACGATATAAACAGTTAGAGGGAAAGATAAATAAACTAAGTATTTTTACGTACTATTTTATAAACATATTTATCAAAATAGTCTAATTTTCAAATTGTGAATAAAGAGAGGCGTTAAAAAATATATTAACCATTACTACAAGAGAACCAAAATATATTTGATTAATAATTAAATTAATTTTAAAAATATATGTGAATCTTATTCTAAATTTCATTGCGGAAAGATAAGGGCAATTAATAAAATTATGTGAAATGTCTAGAGATTTCTTTAAAATAATAATATATCTTTCTAGAATTCAAAAACATATTTCGTTGTTAAAAGTGTATAATAAGTTATAATAATTAAGCCTATCTAAAAGCTAGTCTTAACTAAAACGATTATTAATTATTATCGGTTCACTATCTATTTAGTCTGCCTTACTAAGGTACCTGACACTTCAAATTATCTTTGTCAATTATATAAAAGAGAAGTATAAACTCAATTCAATATGAGAATCTGAGAAAATAAGTTTATAATTAACGGCAATTCACTATGTATCAATATACTTAGCATATAATTAAACGGCGATACCGGCATGTTTCGTAGTGTAAATAATCAATTAAGATTTACAGCCATTTGTGCTATCTATTAGCGTATTTATTTTGTCCGCTCAAGTATGTTACCAACAATGTTAAAGCGACGAATGTTAATTCTGTTTTTAATATTTTATATACAATATATACTATGTAATTTTTAAGGTTGTTCAGAGTAACTTGTGGAAAACCTCTAACACGTGCGAATTAGAAATATAAATATGTCACCATCGATGGTTTACAGTCATGGGTACACATCTAAAAGGTTTTCAAATATTGTTACTACATCGTGAGAACATCGACGTCGTAATTCTATATGCAATACAAACTTTACGATTTGTCTCCCAGTTTTATTATTATATGCTAAAGCTGATCTTTCTGGAATACAAATCTTCATGCCTCTATACCATGGCATGCTTAGAGACTGATTTCAGATAAATTCTTTAGATGAATCTAACATCAGCGAAAACTCGATAATAAAGTGAATTTAAATTTATTTGACTCTCTTCGTCAAGTGATAAACACAAGCAACGTAATACGACAGCCATTTGGTTTTAATCGAGATTAAATTAATAAATGACACATCGTTTGGATACGAAGCTCCTTCGTGTAGATTACAACAATAGATTGAAAGAGATTACGCGAGGAGATGTACATCGTACAGTACAGCGAAAAATGTTTTTCCCTAGCTCTGACGAAATCGTATGGCGTAACACCCTTTATGATTATAATGAAATTCTTTCTTATCAACCTAATCAGAACAAGCTAAACAATAGATAACAAAGCGAACGAAGACGGTAAACCGATATATATCTAGTATTCAAAAGGGTATGGGTATGATTATTTTACGGTTATGACTAACCAACAACACACTAAACTAATTCCCCTACACAAAACACACATAACATAACATCAGCTTACAAAAATAATGTTCCTTTATTATACAACCAAACGAATATATGTATAAAACGTAACATGAATCTATTGTAATTATGTAGTTAATAAAGTGTTGAATATAAGAAATATACTGTACAATAACAATATCTAACACCCTACGCTAGAATAAACAACTAACATTTAACAAAGTTCCATTACTTTAACAGCAGTTAAAGTACCTAGCTATCAGCGACTAAAACGTCAGTCCTACTTACACATACCTTATTATTCATAGCATTTACTTAATCATTTAATCTTATATAGCTTATGGCTTTTGAGTTACAGGCTATGGTATTACGTAGCATTCGATGCTATCGAGTATTCGGATATAATCATAGCAAAAGGGTGATTGATCTTTTCATATAGTCTAAGCTGTGAATTATAGGGGTTATTACATTATCATTGTCTTTACATCAATACATTAAGCTAATAACATAGCATCCATATAGACTAAGAAAATGAATTGTTACAACGTACAAAACTTTATACTACAACTTAGACTGCACTCAATAAACATTTAAACATTAAAAGTTCCACACTTAAACATCGCAGTAAAGTATGTAATGCATACTAAACTGTAACCCAATTTCATATACTTTTAATACGTTCTATATATCAGCTGACCCATCGAAAGATGCTACGGAAACCAAAAGTTATTATCATCAGATTAAAGCTAACATGTCATATACCTGAAGTAAGAATATATATGTAACAATTCAAACTAACATACTTGCGCAGAATATCCAGTAACTAACATCTTCATGAAAATATCCCTACTTATCAAAGGTAATAGTAGCTCTACCATGGTCATTAAGCAATAACCCGATGAGGGTATGAACATTCATCAATGGCAAACAGAAAACAGAGAGAGAAAGGCAGTTGATAAGAACAAATATTCCTTTATAATCTATAGTGATAATTGATCAAGAGATTGTGTGGGCAAAGCATCTATGAATAAATGAATTGACACTATATCTTCAGATTCAACAAGTGTCAACTTACGTTTCTGAGTAATTAATTTTATTCATCAATTGTGGAGGGCTTAGTATGATATTGTGACTCTCTATTTAACAGCTTACAGCCATTCAGGTTATATTCCGTATATGGAAAATTCATTGCCATGGATCTTCTACTAATGAGTTCTTCTATATGTTAGTTCTGAGTATGTGTGACAGTGTAGTCATCGTCATTTCTTAATGATGCAGCTGTGCCAAATTCTTATCATATTGATATGATATTTTCTGAAGAGGGATCGGGCATAAAATGGAAGGTTAAAAATATTTTACAGTTATCTTTGAAATTAGCGTTTTGGATGTTACAATATTTGCTTATGATTTTTATTAATACAATTCAGTACACTAACATGTCAATATAGTCATTTGAGGATATATGATATTACCGTATCAATTATGATAGAATTTATTGTTAAATATTACTTATGAATTATTGAGAAATGCAGGATATTGTTGTAAATAATTCTGGTACGTGTAAAGTTATTCTATTGTCTGTAACCGAGTATGGGGATGTAATAATAATATGGAGCAGGTTATGATAAATTTTGTATTATCAGCATAAAGTATATTTGAAATTAGTCACTGAGATAAATATTATGATCATTGTTATATAAAAGATGTAGAGCATATGATAAAAAGTGAGTGTAAAAAGGATAACGTGAGGGAATATAGAAGGTACTACCCTCTACATGGCCCATTCTTTGGGAGGGGGGTTAGATGCCAATTCTGTGACCACCCGTAGGGTGTTATCGATGGCCCCGCTTGCTGGTAGGAAGCAGTATCACCACCCTAATCATATGGGCCGCAGTCCCGCGATTATACATGTTCCTTCTTTTTAACTCTTCGCAGATCAATGCCATGTGCTCTTAGATACTCTGTTGATGAGAACTATAGTTTCATTTCGTAAACTTGGATACCTCTATGATAAATATAATCACACTCAACGAAAAGTGGATAAAATTAGCCTGATTTGTTACAGAAATGATTAGTGGATGTAGTCAATATCATTATGTGCTTCATTATGTGCTTCATAATACTGAGGATGACCAATGTTAACATTTTTGTTGATAATGTTTAAGGTTTGCCTAGCACTTTTGATAGATGTTTAGAATTAGTAGTTCACTAGCGTCAAGATGATGTATTAATAACTCTATCGAATAGAAGTGACACTTGATGAAGATAGTGTCAATTCATATCAAGATGTTTGCGACGTTATGAGTAGATTGGTTCTACTTTGTAAAGGATTTTGTTAGTTTAAATACGGCTTATCATGCTGCATTGCTCGAAAGTGTGAAACATAATTCGAGTATTGTAATGGATTGTTAGCTACATTTAACTTTTAGATAGTAAGGGAATTTTCAGGATGCTTAGACTGAATTATCTAGCCTATGTCGCCTAGTGATCATCATCAGGTTGTAGGAGTGTAATAGAGAGGTGAATAATATTTCTTTCTTCAGAGGTGTGGGGGATTGAGGAGTGAATAAAATATACGTTGTTCCTTTATAGGCTTAATAATTGTGTGTCTATAACTTTGTTCTCTGCTAAGCTATCTTCGTGTGCTCGTTATATTATATAAAAACTTGAATCGGACAACTCAATAGTGGAGGTCTATTTATTAAATAAGTTGAACTATGTATTTTATGTATTGCATATAGCTACGTATCTTGAGCTTAGGTTGTTATATAGATTGTAGGAACCGATTAATGGCTAAGTATGTTGTGATGAGTGCGTTAGTGTGATCGTTAATGTGTACGGAATTTGTGTCGTTGTGTTAACATTATTTTTCTTAGATGACTATGTATGCTATCTTCAGCTATCGAGAGTCTTGTTGATATATACATTGTTTATATAATTTTTTTTCGTAGTTTAGGATTTAAATGAATCTTTTATGTGCTACTAAAATTTAAGATCCGTATAATGGTTTATACCACGTAAAAACTCTCCATGAATATGCTAAACAGTAAATATTCAATAGTGTTAATTAGAATATTAAAATCATAATTGAATTATTGATTTAGGAGTATATAATTGCCTGAAAAGTTCGGAATATAGGTATACGTTTTTGTACGCTGTGCTAAAGAATTATATTACTTAGCTGTTCTAAGTTATTGAGAAAATTTCGTTATAATTGGTTATTATGTTTTTAACTTAGCGAGGTTGTAGTTTAATTTGTTATTGTACAGTATATATTTATATCTTAGCTTATCTGGTTGCTTTAGTATAACGCTTTATTTATACGTTGAAAATCAATTGAGATTTACGTATTAGCAGTATATATTACGGTATTTTTTTGGTAAATATATATAAAGATTGTTATATTTAAGTATTTGGGCATGATATTGGAAGAAAAATCTATTATCGGTGAGAGAATAAGTTTAACCTGATTATGAATGTACGCGCATAACACGTTCGAAATTCATAATTATATCACCCGAATTTGATAATTAGATAGATTGAACGTTGCGGCGATTACTGAAATATCGTTGCTTTATGCGAAAACCTGATCAGTCAATAATATTCATTATTTTGTTATTGTATTCTTTGAATATGAGTTTTGAAAATTAAATAAATTAATTTTTTATACAACAAATCACTAATGACAAGGGTTGTTATTTAAGAAAAACATAAAGTTGAAATTAGGCCTGAAAAATTTCTTACATTTTACTTCTGTTTCTGATGCCTAGTTCCTCTACATAAGTTTTCCTCAAGAGAAATATTCTACTAAACATGTTCTAGTTTTAATCTCCTTTTTACCGAAACGGAGAGCGTAATCAGATATAATTCTCCTATCGCTAAACGTTGCTTTAACTATTTAATTATTATATTGATTAAAAACCAAACTTGGGTGGGTTAGATTACGATGAAGTTGTTGTCTTTCCAACAACTATCTTGTTTAAACTGTAGCTTTCATCTTTTCACTCTGTTTTAAAAAATTAGTATTTATAGTATCGTGAATATCGCATCAAGATTCCTGGAACAATATGCAGAACCTTAGTAATTGTAGATTATATATTAAAGTATAATAGAATGAATAGCGTCAATACGCATGAAGGAGAAGAATATAGCTTAATGGGGAATATTCTAGACTGGAAATGGAAAACAGTAAGTGGAATATATACTATAATAAGAATAGGACGTCGGTTTCTCATAGTGCTGACAATTTCTCATATTTCATTCAACTATATACTTAACCCTCTTGAGCACTCATAGTACGTGGTATCATTGAGAGCACTCTGTGAATTATAACACGCCGCTCGTATTGTTGTGACCGTTCTTAGTTTATCAAAGCCTTGACGTGTTATATAAAATTTCCTTACAGATTTTTCGAGAATAACCACTTGCAAAACCTATCCGGCGAGCTAAGGTCCGTGAGAGTCTTTAGAGAGAGAGAGAACCATTTACACCCGAATTAATACATCTGACTGCTCTCATGACTACCGCAATTTGTCGACATACGCCTATGTGGTACATAACATGAGATATTGATGCACATTTTGGCTCTTGTCATAATACCTTTCTATTATTCGATCACGTTCTGCGTCTAGCACCGATATACTACTTGCGGACTTTCTTTCTGCGTATGCTGTGACTGCAGGCGGTTATGTATTAGCTTAGGAGATCGGCGGGTACTATCCGCAGTAGATACGTATAGTCAGCTTGGTAGTATGTACGTTTTTTACTTTTGGTCCTTTCTCATTATAGGGAGTCTGAGACGGGTACTAGAGTGCTTTGGTGCTGGAATTCAAAATTAATGTGTTGCCGAAAGCTGCGCTTTTTACGCGTCTGCAGCTGCAATGGCTTTCAAATTGGAGCCGTACATTCTGTTAAAAAATGTGATCACGCTCGAGATCTTGGGGTCCGAGCTTCACTAGATCGATTATAATATGAAGATAATAAGTTACCCAACTGACATATCTTAATGATTCATCGCTGATTGATATGATGTAATTTAATAATCATGTATTAAAATTTACCATATTCTTAGATATTATTATTTATGTATTTTATAATATCAATGGCTCTGTAAAATTATTGTGTTCAATTATATGTTATTTAAAATTCACGAAAACACTTATGATTTTAAATTCTCCGCCTATGTTCGATATTATAGACTATGCATTCTGATGATGAATGACTGTTTTTATCTCGTCTGGATTGTTGTTTGTTGGTTTTGTGATTGTAGTTAGTGCCTGTGTAAACATTCAATTCACTTTGAAATTGTTGTGGGTTAATCAAAATATCTTACTATAAATATAGTTTATGTCTTTAACAGAGAGGTAAAACTTTACTTTAATTAGACATGTAATGCGTTTTTTTTGTTGCAGTCACTTGTGTAGTTAATTTTACTGAATGACTAAACGTTTGGTATCGTTGTTAATGTTTAGCAGTTTACTTTCGTTTTCTTACACTGAAGATATTTACCCTTTCAAAGCAACTTCTTTTTAATTCTTAGTTACTATTTTAATCTTTTGTTGTATGACTCTATATGTAATATTAATAAAACTTTATGTGGTTACAGAAAGACATAACATTATTTTTCCAGTATATAATTTCACGACAACTATTATGTTATAATGTTAAAAATTTTATGTTATAAATAAGTTAACAATTGATACATCGTAATAATAAAACAGGATCTATTACTTATGGAGACTGCTCGATAGCATGAGATAGTGAAAATAAAGTTACAGTGTTTATGAGCATGATATAGTATTGTAGATGACTTTACGGGGGCTCTTAAGGGTGTGAACAACTTTGATTAACGTTTCAACGACATAAATAATTTAGTTCCTAATCAGTAAAAGAATGGAGACTATAGCGCTTAGGTCGTGTGTGTGGGTATTATGACTATTCAAGTTCTGAAGTGATTACTAAGTACATGCTCTTATTGAAAGTCAAACCGCCTTCTATCATTAAGTTCGAGCTATATATATAGATAGGTTAGGAGAAGATATAACTTGAACACTTGAAAAATTTTTAATGTTATTTATCAATATGAGTACTGCGAAGTGTCGCAACTGTAATCAGAGTGAGATTTTCAGAAATAGAAATCTGACAAGGCTGCTACAGGGAAGGCGTAAGACAAGGATGTCGTGCTGATCGGTGGTCTTCGATTTACTGATATCTACGATTGGGGTACTGTCCAAAAGAACGTGAAATTTGTAAGTTTATATAAACATAAAACAATGATATTACGATAGAAGAGATAGAAGTTTTTATTTAATCTTATTATGATATTGTTTTTCCTGATAAGTGTAAACTAACGCGATGTTAAGACGGCATTATTTCTGAAGAATCGATACGAGACTCACTAGAAGAATAGTGGAAAAAAAGGATCTACCGAGTATTATTGTTTGTTTCATTACGCGACATGTTTATTATTAACTTGCGCACCGGGTGAGACCGGTGCCCAAACTAACACTGTAGAAATGCGTAATCTGTGGCCAATCGTTTGCTTCATTTCTTACTTTCTCTTCTACACTCCGTGGGATGTTGATCTATTCTTCATGCAGAGTTCTTCTTTTGCTTCAAAGGCTTGGGGGACAGCTCACTGCCCGGGGTCCTGGGACGCCGAAGCCGAATCCAACTGGCCCAATCATGCCGTCTCACTGGCCCTACTCGCGAAGCTCTTCTCAGTTACTTCTCTGCTCTCCAGATTTGCAATCTTCTAAGATATTTTTAATTTTAGAGGGGGGGCACGCGTCCCCCCTTACGGGGGACGCAGAGGAACGTAATCTTGTCTCCGATGAGATTACGTTCAACATATAGCTCACATCCAAGATTAGCCTCGAATACGTAATGCCTGAAACATGTGTTCTTCAGGACGAATTGACTTGGTGCTAAGAGGGAACACACACCCCTTAGGGGTGCCTAGGGTACCAAAACTCGCCAGGGATCAGTTTATCAACTTCATAATCATTTACCAAGTTTGAAGGCGATAGCTCTATTCCTCCATATCGGAGGCGAGCTGTGCAGTTCAGTGCGGTGCGGTACGGTGCTGAAGGACACGCAGAAGAGACGCAGAAAGGGTTAAAAACAACTCAGAAATGTTTACTGCGGAAACACTTCTTCGAACGTAATAAGTATAATAATCAAAAATATAAGTAATATGTTAGGGTGTGTGTGATCGTGCGCGCGCTTAGCCTCGCGCACTGACGGTACATCTCGTCCTGCTGCTACGAGATTTTTACGTCATCACACTCGAACCTAACGCTATTTTATGGCCTAATCTTGATGCTCTCAGATTCAACCTATCAAGCAGTAAGCGCATAATATCGGGTCAACCCTCGTGAGGTGACCCCCCTTCTATTTACAGTCCTATAAGACTTAGAAATTATACACGGTTCATGCTTATTATTTCCATGTACATAGATTTTATATTCAAGTTTCAAGAACATATGATTCTACACTGCTACTTTTTTGAAGAAATCGTATGTAAGCGGTCCTGAGCCACACCATCACTAACTTATATTTTATATAATATATTATATTCCAAATATAAAGTATATATAGTATATTTATCTATATTATATTTATTATTATATATATATTAATATTTATATAATATATTTATATATTAATATATAGGATATTTATGGTTTAAAACCCAACTACATCGATCGCATATCTCAAAACTACAATGCTACAGAGGAAAGGAAACAAGATATTGAAATATTGGCAAAAATTTATTTGGAAACTAGTAAAAAAAAAAAAAAAAAGCCTCAAAAACTATCAATCGCTCAGCGAAAAGGGATACAAGTTTGATTTTTTTGGAACCTTGGTAAAAATTATTATTATGGCTTAGGAAAATGTAAAAAAAATATTAATAATAAATAAATTAATAATAAAAGTTATTGGCTACTTTTTTTTTAGGAGCAGGGATTCATTTAATTATATATAATATTATTAATATATATATATTTAATATATATAAGTATATATTTATAGATATTAATTATAATGTTATATATAATTTAATATAAATATATTATATATTATAATATATATTTATATATAGTTTTAGATAAAGGTTAAATTACACGGAGCAAACTGTAGTGGTGACTCACGAGCCGAAACGGGGAACACAGGGGGGGGACCGTTTATAACACCCATATAACCCAAGTAAGGGAGGGGACAGGGAGGAGAGACCCCGCGCGACCCAATAATATCAAAAAGGCGGGGGTTTCCGAGAGTCGCCTCTCACCCTGGAGGGATAGAGGAATAAGTCTAACCCCGTAGACTTCCACCGGAGGGGGAAATTAAGGACCTAACAATACAACGTAATGTTTACCGGAAGAATAGAAGACCTCCGAGACTCCTGCCTCGCGCGGTATAAAACCTTGGGGTATATTAATCTTTAGTAAAAAAAAAAAAGAAGACAAAATTAATAACTTTAACAATAAAAGGTCTCTATAAATAGGCTCTCTAATAATACTAATAAAATTAATTAAACATTATAATATTTATTTTTTTTTTTTGTTTTTACATTTTCCTAACTAAAATTTTACGCAGGATTCCAAAAAGTGGTATTCTTATCGGCTGTAGCTTTGGTAGTTTTGAGACAATATTATTTTTTTAATTTTTTTTTCATTCCGAACAGCAATTGGCAGCATTCCAGCAATGTATTCCTCTTTTCCCTGTAGCTATTGTAGTTTTGAGATATGAGTTGTGGCTTTAAAAAAAAAAAAATTCACGCATATATATATATATATAATATATATAAATTAATTATATATAATATATAATATATATTATATATATATTATATATATAGTAATAATAGTAATATATATATACTATATATATATATATATATAATATATATATAATAATATAAAATTAAGGTAGATAACATTAAATAATTATTATAATATATAAATATATATTGAATCGCGTCGGCATATACATATCGAATTGCATGAATTGGAAACACTATTCCAATAAGAATTAATGAAATGCCTACAGCCCTAAAGTCAATGAAATTTATTATTAAAAGCAGACTTCACACTTCTAAAAGGTAAATTAACATTAATAAAAAAAAAAAAAGTTCAAATCTATGTAAAGTGTTGTAAAAGTCAAACAAAGCTCAACTTTAGCTCAAACTTATATGTAAGTCGAGTTAGATCTACGTATAATAACATATACCTTTACTTAACGTATATATAAGTAATTTAATATATTGTATTTACTTTATACAGGCCTACTTTCATTAATTTAAAATAAAAAAGCATAGTCGGCATAACACATAATTCATATACTCACTATTATTCCGATATACGTTAGATTTAAAATTAAGTAAAGGCATGATGCTTAAGCTGAGGGATACTGAATAATTAGCGACATGATAATATATAATATTAAAAAAAAAATATAATATAAATAAAATTAACTATAATGAAAATCATATTATAATTTTATAATATATTTATATTAATAATATAAATCATATTAATAATTAATAAATATTTAATAAATTTTATCTTTTAGGGAAGGTACTCTCTGTTGAGAAAATGGAAAAAGAAACATCATAACAGAAAGCTGAAAACATACAAAAAAAAGCAGAAAACAACAATAAGATAAATACAATAGAGAGAGTAACAGCACAAAGACCACAGAGCACCATAATGAAAGTTTTAGACTGGATGAGTTGTAGATATTCAGTGGAACTAGCCACCCTCACCCGCACGAAAGCATCTTATCACTATAAATTAAAAGAGATCAGCCACAAGCATGACAAAAAAAGTACGCATTACCTTCTAGAATATTTATAACAAACACCACACTGCACATTAAACACCCACAACTCTACTCCCTCTACCCATAATAAAAAAACAGCAAATAAATCAACTAAAAATATATATTATAATTACACACAAAACTAGAAGATATTTAGAAAATAATAGGGAGCAGCCAAGTTAATAACACATAATATAAGAAAGCAAGAAGTTAATCGGTCAGATACACATAAAAGAGAAAACCTATACGAAGTAGAAATGACAACTAGACAAAAAAGGAGTTATTAGGAAATATAAGGTTAGCTAAACGAAAACGCATAGTGAGAATATAAGCGTAAATTCAAAAAAGAAATGCCTTAAAATAGTAGGAAAACAGTAAAGTGGACAGTGTTCATCCGCATGCTCAGTCGTATAATTCGCAAAGGTAGGAACTCTCTTCATGAAACGACAGTTTCAAAGACATTAACAAATCTTTGGGTCAAAGGAAAGCTAGAGTAAGGAGAAAATCTAGTAGAGATTAAGAGACCGCATGTAATTTAAGTATAGATGGTGGGAATACAGCTTATCTGGAATAGGACCGTTTATTTCCGTGCACATGATACTAACCTAAGCGGAGGAGTGCGCGTACAAAAAGATAATAAAGCAGTAATGGAGGAGGCGCTGTGGTGATAGTAGAGTGCAGAGCTGACAGCCAGAAAATGTTAGATATTAGAAACTTTTACACAATATCTAAACGCGAAATATTAGTGTTATAGAGGTCTGATTAGATCGGCATATTTTACTAATATCTAATAGATTATCACCCTAACGGGAACGCTGTATGAGACGGTTATATTATACATAGCAGTTTGGAGGTGGAGGTTTAAGACTCGGGTATGATAGTTAGCTGTAAGATGGTGATACAGCCCGAATATCGTCTCGCTCCTTCCTCTCCATGTCCTTTATCTTCTGCTCCCTTATGTCCAAAGAAGATTACAACCACTAGGCAAGTTTTTAGCTATGTCAGATTATGTAGATCCCTGTGGATGAGAACTCTGATATCCCTCTAAACACTGTAAATTCTGCTTTCATTGCGACAGATGTGAACTCAAAGTACCAAATAGAGGATCCTTTTCCTGCGGCAATGAACATGAATAAACATTGTTACCAGAGCCATAATTCATGTTCCTGAACACCCACTCGTACATAAGTGAAAGTAGACCATGCCTTCCTTCTCATCAATGACGAGTGTCGACAAGTCTCTTGAGCCTTTGCTTCACACTGGTACTTAAGACCTAGACCGTCCACTTAAGGAAGAGTTCGTCATTGATGTCCATGTCGTTAGGGCTGGTGTTTCTTTCAACGTTCCGGTTCTTTAGTGTTCTCCATGCCTAATCTTCTATCGAAATATCGAAGTTGAATCATAATTTATTATCACTATGCATCACATTTTTTGTCTTTGTAATAATGATTCATGGGTACCAGTCGTTCTCATTATTCCTTTTATGGCCGATGCTCCCTTAAATTAAAATAGAAAAAAAAAAAAAAAAAAAAAAACATGAAGTTTACTTACTTACGAGGTCCGAAAAAAGATTTTATAATTAATATTATTACATTATTATTATTATATTCATTACTTACTTAATATTATAATATTATTTTACATTATGGATTATATATTATTCGATTATATTATTTACATAGTAGAAGGTTAAAGGGGAGGATGAGTCAAGGTTTTCTTTTCATCGTTATTTAACCACCATACTATATAATAGAATAATTTAATATTTGTTTGGAAAACTATTTTCCACACCAATAGTTAACATAGCAATTAAACTTCAAATAAATTGATTCAGCAATTTTTCAAAATTTAAATTTTTTTAATGAATGCCATAATTAATTGTAAAACAAAGCTACTTTAATGTTAAGAAAATTTGAAATTGGGGGGAACCGAGGGAGATAATAACTAATTCTCTGTATATTCCTTCATCTCCTCCTTACATTCTTTTTCTTTTTCTTTAACTTTGGCCAACCGCGTTTGCAGAAGAGAAAGAAAATACCACGGAGGCGAATTCAAGCCATTGACTCAGCTGGCAGAAATTGGCTTTGTTTTGTCGAGTCTTGACGAGAGCGTTATAATTAAAATCGAGGTCGGAGTCACGAGAGAAATCGAACTTTGGCCGACCAACCGAACTGAAGCATTGGAATGCGCATAATATAAACATTTCGTAAAGATCTATGCGATTTCTTAACTCGGATATTTTTTTTTTTTTTTGTGTTTTTTTTTTTTTTTTTTTTTGAGCATCAACAAAGATCGTATACGCTCTTTTTATTGATGTTCAAAATTTCTTTCCAAACCCACCGTTTCCGTATAGTATATATCTATTAGTTATATATACGTATTATCAGTAGTTATACTAGATATATATTAATATATATATATATACATATATATAGTAGTTTAGCGTATAATATATATATAATATATATATACACGACTATTAATATAGGTAGTAGTATATAGTATATCTAACTTGTATGTGTGTGTCTACTGACATACTAATTGATGATATTTTTATTGGGCGAAATCCTACCTACGGGCGGGGCTAGAATTAAGCTGATAAATAATTTTAATCAACGCATACGCAGCATCCACGAGGGCTATGATATAATAAGGTTCGTTATATATATACAGTAGTAGATATCTATACTACTATACTAATATATATAATATATATATATATATACTATATATATTATAATACTGGAATGTAGTAATATATATTATATAACCTATATAAGAGGGTACCCCCCAAGATTATTAACCCCACATTTGCTGGATCAGGAGAGCCTGAGAGAAAGCCCCAGTCCCAAACGCTAATTAAAATTAAGATAATTTAAGATCTTATAATATATATATATAATATATATATACTATAGTATACATGTATATATATATATATATATTATATATAATATATATATTAATATATATAAAAAGTTGTATATATATATTAGTCTTATTTAGGGGACAAGCTATAATAGGGGGATAAAACGCCCAAAAAAATTTTATTGAGATTGGCTGTTAGAACACGCTCATTTGGCCGTGCCGCCCTAGAACATTCGCATAGATAGTTAAAAGATAGTCTGAAGTAGTAGACGTAGTAGCATACGAGTCATCAGCGGGACAACATTTTTCTTGAGTTTTCCACCAGCTTGTAACACTGTGCGTGTAAATATTGGGAACCCCCTCAACCTATTTTTCGCCCAATTTAGCTAAATCTATACTAATTAGTACTATATAAAATCCCGTTATTAGATAGTAGTATATACCCTACAAGTATTCGCTATATAAAGCTATATCTATATAGTATAACATATACTATATATATAATATATAATATATACTTAAGACTTACTATAACGACGCTATAGTATAGTATATATAATATATATATACATATATTAATTGTATATAATACATATATAATATAGTTATAGTAGTATCGGAAAGCGTCCCGCCAGGCCAACATTTTATAGTTTCAACGACTAGTTTAACATTGCTGTTTTGAGAGCTACCGAGCTAGAGAATCAGTTAAGGCATACCAATATTGCTGTCCGAGTTATTTTGATATACGGGAAAAAAACAAAATGGGGAAGAAACCGATTTCAGACGTTAGGAGATAAGGGTGCTCTGACGAAGAGAGAGATGGACGAGAATCTGCGAAGCTGAATGGAGATTTGGTAATGACGACGCGCTCGCGATACAGATCATGCAAACGGAGCGGGGGGCGCGAGATGCAAACGCCCCAGTAACCCAAGGAAGGGCGGACGCGCTCCCCTTAGGGATTTCCCCCCATGCCTAACTCCTTTGCAAAAACCAAGGGCCCGAGTCAGGGAACCCCTTACGACCCGCTCTTCGTTAGCCAGACATCCCCAGGTAAATGCGTTAGGGAGACCCTCCCCAGCGGTTCGAAACTCCACCCATATATGCCAAAAAACGCGTTGCGTTGACAACACAGATTGAATCTACAGCCTAAAGCCAGCTACCTGTTGACACTACTTTCTAAATGAAATCGTTATCAAATTGCGGGTGATTCGAAACTGCATAACCTCAATGAAAGCAAGTGGGAAGGGTGCAGAAATACCGAACACCTCCCAATGGGGACCCGACGGCTCAGCCCACGATCCAGAAGCCAGCCATAGGTCGCGGTTCCAAACCCACTGCTGGGCCTAACGCCGGGTCAACAACCCCAAGCAAGCGTCCTCACAGGAGGAGTTATGGGAGGAATAACACAAACGAAGGTGCTCCAGCAGGAGGGCATATCACTTTCAAATTACGGTTCTTACCAAACGGGAAGATGCACCCAACCTCTCTATTATATCAGGGCGTTCTGCCCATCCAGGAATTACACCAATGCAACTAGGCCAACCACAGCCTTACCCTGTGAGTGTGGCAAGGGTTACCCCCTATATGCCTCCACAATCCAATGCTGGAGCCCGTATACCCAACAGACTGTTTAACACCGCCTTTTCCAACGGGCATTCCCGAAAAATTTGAACATTATTTGCGCAAACATCTGAAAACGAAGAAAGCATGAAAGCGAATACTCGGTATATCCAGAACTTTCATCACTTGCTTTGAAATGAAAAGCTAGTATGCTTGTGCGGCCCCATAACTGAAAATCAGATAAGATCCTGCTCTGCAAAGTCGGGCCCAATATGATGCCGCATCCAAAACAGCAGCGAGGCCAGGAAAAGACGTGCTCCGCAGGGATAATAGCCGGACGGTCTCTCAAAATTCACCGTCGTCTAGAAGGACTTGGGTCGGTCGCCCGGCAGTTAAAAAAGATTTGTATCTACACCGGAAGAGATAAGAAAACCGTTTTCGACTTAATTGTGCTCGGACTCTTTACGCAACTTAGAAGGGAGAAGATGATTCAATTCTGTACTGACTTCGTGCTTAGCAAACTAAAAGATCGCGCCTAAGCGGCATCAGTTTATTACAGGAGCCGCCCTTTCATGATCTGAGATGAGTAAAGCCATATTCATAGCTGCACAGGCAGATAACGACTATTGCGCTCTACAGGAAAGCAAGATCATTCAAAACGATAGAATGACAAGAAGGGAGATCTGGCAGAAAGAGTTACGAGAAAAGATCCTTTAGGGGGGTTTATTTGAGTACAGAGATGGAAGTTTTAAATGAAGTTGATTTCGAAAAGTATATCTGCAGAAGTTTTCAATAATGACCTTATTAAAAGTATGTAGGATAGGAAGGCCCAACTTGAAGGTGCCGCCCTGCACCACTAGGGTGTTCCTGGCCAAAGATGGAATATTCTGTGGAGGGAGACAGAGGTTTGCGACGTTCCAATGAGATTCATACAGGGAGATCCAACAGGTGAGACCAAAGAAAAGAAGAAAAAAAATCCCATTCTGATGGAAGCCGCAGGGTACGGGAGGCGAAAGAGGGAAGGGAGTGAGAGCCTGAGACCCAGCTACACTCTCTCAAAGGGAGGAGAGATGAGGGGTAAAATCGAGGTAATACTTTCAAAAGAAAGAGAAGAAGTGAAAGACGAGCGTGTAGCAGGGCTGGTATAGGCTATACCGCAAATATAAGGGCCACCTTAGGAGAGAAAGTAAGATGTCCGCCCGAGGAGTCTTAAAGAACACTAGTGCTCTGCCCTTCGCTTTTGCCTGAATCGAGGTGGGTCACTCGCTCGCCAAGCCATGCCGTGGCGAGATGCGCCCCTGCTGCCCGAGATGCCCATGGGCATAGCGCATCGAAGCCTGCGCACGCCGGCGTAGCCGGTCCGCCAACTAAGTGGTAGAGCGAGCACCGCCTGGAGAACCTGTACCCCAGAAACGCCCGCGATGTGCTCACCTCCATAACAATTTAGCCAAGATCGATATGGGAAAGTAAGGTCCCCCAGCGCTAAAGAGCGAGAAACGCCAGAGTCTTACAACCCGAGAACAAGCGGAGGGCACCAGGACCTTCTTCTCCAAGGAAAAGGGCAGGGTACAAGCCTCCAGATTGGGAAAGTAGGAAGCGTTATAGCGCCGAGAGTATAATGGCTGAGAGCCAGGCCCGAGAGATTTGGAGCGGGATGAAAAGTGGATTTGGTGATGGGATGTCATGAGCGAGAATTCTCATCCCTCAGGGATTAGGATAGAGGAAAGAAGAATTTTTAGAATCGGGGCAAAGAGAGGAGACGTGTGAGAAGAAAGTTTAAAGATAGAGCCCGAAGAAATGGGCAGCGAAGCTAAGGAGAAAACGGAAATGCACGAGTCGCTACAGCAATCTTTTTAGGCCTGTGGACGACACTTTTACCGGTCACGACGTTTACCTATCGCCTCCATACTATGATTGTAGTAGGGAGGCGAAGGACCAAAGTTCCTTTGGCGTTGACACCGGATCTGCTGTTAGGTATGTCACAGGCCCGGCGGCTCAAACAATTGGAAAAAGAGGGGGAAACTTTAAAGTACCCCTCCGTAAGACCGATTTTAGTCAAAGCTACAGGGGCGCCTTCGCGGTACCCAACTGCCACGTGAACGAATAAGGCCAACCGGTATCTGAAAAGGGAATATAGCAGTTATATCTCGGCCTACTGCATGAAAGACATTACCTCCACGTACATTCCAAGTGCGAGTGATATCGATGGAGAGATAGTTGGGATATTCTTTTACGGCCCTAGCAACGTTTTTGCCTTAACCGATTCCAACTAACTTATTAAACTTCTTTTCTGCGAAAATGTAAAGTAAAGGAAGAGTAGAGAGATAGACATTCCGATCTTTGCCGCTCCACAACAAGGTAGTTTATTGGTTCAGGAATTCGTGATGGGGCAATCGTAAACGAGTAAGAACATTCAAGCAAACATAGGCCAGGAGCCAGTTTGCCCCGGGCCCGAGGGCCTAGCAGCGCCGAGAAAAACTAAGGATTCCCTTTTCCGGGGGGCCCGTACCAAATTTTCGCCAAAACCCACCGCGCCCACGTGCTGCGCGATGTAGCATCTTTTCCTTAGGAAGGGCCGCCTTGCCAGGTTAAAGACGTACGCAACGCGGATAGCATCTTTTTTTCTTTCGTAGGGAGACCTGGCGCTTGCCAGATAAAAACGTACGCCAACGCGGCCACCGGCGAAACAGAGGGGCGCGCGACGGGCGGGTACAAGAAACAGACGTCTGAGTAGATAGCAGTCTCTTCGCATAGAGAGGCCCCGCCTGGATCAGTTAATAACGTACACGCCGCGCGGGTTGAACCTCGTTGCCTATCGGTGCGGAAGGATCGATCTGTCTGCTATCTCAAGGGAGAAAGACAGCATTTTCAGCCCTCGAAATTCACATAGGCAGCAAGTGCCTAGACATGGCGGAAAAAGAGATAGGGAAATTGCCTTGAACGGAGAAGCCCCTCATATTGAGAACAGACAAGGTGAAAAAGGGGACAGAGGTGGGCGTCAATGAACCACTCCCCTCACTCGATCGACAGCGCTGATCAAAGGAGCGAGCCGGGATCCAACTCAAGTAACCCACCTCGTTTGGAAGAGAATTGGGCCAAATCCGAAGAATTGAAGCTTTCGCAAGAGCAATTGACATGAAGAAGATGGCACTTTGATGATGGATGAAGACGCTTAAGATAAAATTTAGCAAGCTAATCGAGAATACTGCTTTTGGCTAGGCCAATCACGCCGATACTAAAACTCCGACCGCGCAAACCTCAAGAGATTTCGAACTGCCTGAAGCGCAAAGTGCAGACTGACACCAGCTTCTTCACCAAAGGACCGCGTTTTGTACGTCGCGAACACATAGTCGCGCGTGAGCGCGATAAAACACAGTTATCCTCCGAGTTAATAAATTTGAGTGACAAATCCTAGAGAGTATAATCTGAATTAAGGGTCGTGATTCTAGTGAGAAGGGACCGATTTATAGCGAACCATCAAGAAAGGCCACAGACGGAAGGAGCGACATTCCAGAGAAACAGTTTTCTGCTAATGTAGCTCACGGCTGCTCAACAAGGCTTCTTGACGAAGAACAGAGGTTAAGGCGAGTATACATAAGAACATACGCAACTGGCGACGAAGATTCAAAAGAAGATGCCGGAGAACTGCTCTTTCGAACAAGCCAGAGTATTCTGGAGAATTGCTAGAGCTCCCATGGACACCATGACGTTATTGCGCATAAGATGATGAGCGTCCCCGTCGTGCCGCCTTCAGCAGAAAAATCAAGATTGAGCGTCCTGATGCCCCTAGGGTCGATCTTTCGGTGAAACACAGTACCCTGATTACCGCCCACAGACTATTGCCCAGCACATCGATGCATTTCACCAGAATTCCGCCTGAAAAAGGGTACATGCAAAGCTCGTGTTACAGCCCCCACTCGTCTCCGTTACTGGCGTACTATGAAATAAAAAGAACAGTAGAAAACCTAGAGGTGTGTTTTGGATTACACGGTACCTCAACTCCATAGCATTCAGGAGTGTTTCCTTCGTGCCTTGCACGATCGACGAGATTTTACATCCCTAGGGACAGGTAATACGGCACACTTTACCTCCTACGATTTATTTGGATGAACACGCCTTAGTAGATAGAAGGAGGGGAGAACACAAGCAAGCCTGATGGCCGCCTTTAGGACCAGGAAAGGCCCTTTTTTGGCTGTCCACACCCGTTTGATGTTCGGACCACAAGACGCCCCAAGTGTCTATGCTCGTACAATGGAACTATTGGGGACCTTTAACCATCTGCTAGGGGCCTATAGCCACACAGTACTACCTGAACGACGTATTGGCAGTGCTGGAAGGAACGGCCAGAACACTTATTGTAACAATTTGGAATAAAGTGTCGTGCTCCTTTGCAGAGAAAGATAAGCCTGAGTGAAATAAAATTATCCAAGAGACTTCCTACAATCAGCCGTTTTGCTACTTAGGATTCAAGATAGGAAGACATGGAATATAGCCCAGATCCGGCCAAGGGTAGAAACAATGAAGAGTTCTTCATCCCTCCTACGAATGTCAAAGAGACACAGAGTGTACTTGGTTTCTTCTCTTATTTTCGGTTCTTAATAGACAATTTTGCAGTCGTTGCACATCCACTGTACGATCTAATAAAGAAAGATGTCCCATTCATATGGACGAAAAAGCAGCAAAAGGCATTCAACACCTTGAAAGATAAGTTGGTGGTACAACCACAGTTAACATTCCCTGATTACAGCAAAGAATTCTTCGTGAATACAGATGCGTGCGATTACGGAATCGGAGGCGTGTTGTACCAACTTACAGACGAGGGAAAAGAGAAACCACTCTCTTTTCGTGTCCCGCTACACTCGAGAGCGGAGGGAGTAAACTATATTACGATAGCAAAAGCGAATGTTTTAGCCGTGTGTCTGCATTGCAAAAGTTTAAGAACACCATCTTCGGCTACTATAAGGTCACTATCATCACCGACAATCAAACCTCTCTGCTTAGTTTTTTTAGAAATCAAGCAGGCAGACCGGCCGTTTAGCTCGATGGAATCTCATAGTAAACAGTTTCTCACCCACCATAGTTATATAAAAGAGGAAAGAATAATGTTGCCCCAGACTATCTTGAGCAGGCATTTCCGCGCATTAATGGTGTTCCTGGTTTAAGGAAGTAGAAGAACAGAAAAGCTTCCTCGGCAATTTTTTAGATTTTCCGCTTTGAGTCGGGAAATTTCATCAAAGAACAAGAGAAATGTCCCCGCGTAGGAAAATTGGTAAAATGGGCCAAGGAGAAGAATCCCAGACACACCAACATAAAACCTTAATAAAAAGGCATCTTACATTACGCTTTGGAAACAAAACCTTATCTTGTACATGTTCCGGACAGTATGATTTTACAGTGTGATTAGACCAGTGCACGCCTCACTAGCAATTAAAAGGCAAATATTGAAGAAATTAACGAAGGAAAAGGAGTAGCAGGAAAAGCTACTTATTTCCCTGCGTATTCAAAAGTTAGCTTTAAGCGAATACGTGTGAGTCAATCGCCGCTGTGTGACGGTGCGCGCAGACCAAGGGGTCCTAGACCCCCCTACAGCCAGAGAATCAATCGATGGCCATTGCCCTACACACCTTTCTCACGCGTTCATGTTGACAGTATTGGGAAATTACCTGCTTGTACAGGATTAGGCGACGCATACAGATAAGTATTTCCCCGACGCCTAGTCACGCTACTGTTGATATTGCTGCCGTTGCCAAGACTAGGACGAGCCCGCCAGGAATGTGCCCAGAGCATATGCCAAGAGAGCGCGTCACTATGAGACTAGTGCTCTGCTCAACTGCTTGTCTCTTGGACAATGCTTGGAATTACGGCCAGGCTGTTGTTAAGGACTTATGTTAAAATGCGTGGAGGACATAAAGAAGGTGGAAATTTGCCTTAACAAAAGCATCCCAAAATGCGTGTTTGTAGAAAGAATAAAACTCGCCTGATATTGAATCTTTCCTTGCGACCAGTTTACGTGAATTGCAATCACCCGAGACTGGGAATAAATTACCTGAAGCTTTGCCCCAAATCGCGATCATGTCCGTCGGTATAATCGCCCACATATAGGGTCTGTTCTCGCCCACTTTCCTGTTGACATGGCCTTACATAAAGAGGGCTCCTTACGAGATGCCCTGATTATTGGCTACACATTTGTTGAATTAAGACAGATAAAATGAGATTCCAGTTTCCGGCACGAAGCTAGAGAGGATAGGAGAGATCGAGCGACTTATATAAGAAATTGGGCGTTACGCAGCGAACCAGTGGCTTAGAAGCGTCGGGAAACCACTTGCATCTTTTGGCAGCCCTTTGGCATAAGGGGTCAATACAAAGAGAGTCAAAATAGGCAGAGTTATGCTTTTCGTTGAGCCAGCAGTAAAAGAAGCCCCAGTCAAAGTCGAAGTTATGTGCAATTTGAAGGGCGCATATATTGTCGGAATGGTTAAGCAGGACCAAGAACAAACTGATGCGTGCATTTGTTTAGAATCAGCGCCCGAAACCTTCCCTGTCCATTGTGGACAACGCCAGCGCCTGATCCCGGCCAGAAAGGTTCACCGAGTTCACATTTTGACGTTATGGAATTGAAGAAGTTCGATTCGCCACGGCAGTGCCGAAAAAACTGTTAAGCCATCCAGAAGCAACATAAAAGGGAAAGAAAGGACAATGGAGAACGAGTTTTAAAGAGTTTTGGATGAAAAGAGGAGAAGGAAGGAAAGAGGAGAAGAGGAGGAACGAAGACGAAGGAGCCAGAAGAAGACGAAAAGAAGCAAGAAGAAGGACGAAGAAATAGAAGAAGATAGATGACAGTTGGAAGAACTTTCTCCTCCCACAAATCAAATGTCACACCTTCCCAATATTCTTTCCAAACTAACCATACACGCCTACAAAAAATGACCAAACGCCACAAATTCCCATAACGCCACAATTTCAGTCCGGACACAGCTCTGCCTCAATCCTCTCCCCACCCCAAACATCTCACCCCCAAGAATACTACAACTCTTACTCTATTCCCCCACCTCATCCGGCGTACCGAGTTGTACGATTCTTAGGTCAGCCCATCCGACTCCCGCTGCAACAACCGCAACCCCGGCTGGAACCCGTAAGAGAAAGTAAACCCGGTGGAAGAAAGCACAGAATTTAGCGAGAGATTGCAGAAAGAAGAAATACAGCCGATGAGTCGTCGGAAGAGCACGGTCCAGACAGGTGAATTAAGTGTTCCACCTCCTAAAAACCTGACGCTTCTCCAAACAACCACCCTCCAACCCTGCGCGCTTCGGAGAAAACGAGTATTAGACCATCTTTATCCCCTTTTCAGCAAGAGATTTCCCTAGGAAAATCCTGCCTTGCAAGAAATTTCTTCAGGAGCCACCAGCACAAGAAGGTGAGTGTATGGAGCCTATGGTGGAGCCCCTCCAAGAACAAATTCCCCTGCGAAATCTCCAATTTCCTTCCCCAGTAAAAGACGGCCACTACCCCATTCCCCCGGTCGCTAGAATTCATGCTCCTTAAGGATTTCCATCCCAGGATAACAGAAAACAGCGACCCTCTCCTTACCCGGCCCCATAATCTGTTCACTGGTCTTAGAGATTCTAACACCCCGAGTAACCCGAAGTCAAACAAGGAAATGAAGGGAAACAAGCCTATTACAGCCAACAGCCAGAGGCAAGCTGACAACACGGCGACTACAGCCGAAGACGTCGCCGCTGTCCAGCCTCCCACCTGTCAATTTGCGATTTTGCAAACGACCACAGTCGCGTGGAGGGACAACTTGGCTATTTGCCTCACTGGTTAACTAGTTCAAATCCCAGATTTTTGTACGTATACTTTGCTACTATTCCTCGTAGATTTAAAAAAAATTACTTTTAGTTGCCTAGAATGGATCTTCTTTATTCTGTCTAGTGCGTAAGTAAGAGATACTGTTTACATTTTAAGAGATTGAGTTGAAAGTACATTTCGCACTTCGCCGTCCTGCTGACTAAACTTTTTTTTTCTTAGCTTAAGAAATAACTTAGTGCGACATTAGGAAAATCCATTAGACTGGATTTAGTGACGATCGTTCATAAATTTAAGAAAACTAGCCTGGATTACATTAGTATATTTTAAGAGAATTAGTTGGGATTAATACATATATTCATAAGAACTCTAATCTTAGAATCTAGATGCAACTTCAGTAGATCTTAGAGTAATATGAAACATTCAGTTTCTTACTCATTTTTTTCTATATAAAGAAGCCTTTTAAAATATGTTTTCACTCTCAAGCAATAAGCGGGGGGACAGCCAATTTTCAATACAAAAAATAAAAATACAAAATAGAAAACCCAAAAACTTTTTCTATTAATGAAAACAAAAAAATAAGTAACGAGTACAGTATAGAATCCCTAATACAAAAGTTCTATATCAGCTTAAGTAAGCCCCAACCAATGTACTAAGATTAGCGTTATAGTAACGTTGAAGTTTAAAAGAAAAAAAAAAAAAAAAAAAATCTGCTACATTTTTAGATTTTTAATTCTTACTAACTCGGCATTATTATATGTTTAAGAAATCATTTTTAGTTTTAGCTTAAATAAAACGCCGACAGACGCCTTTCAAGCAACACCAACATTAATGAATTTAAATGTTATAAACATAATTAGCGACCTCTTTAAATATATCAAACCAAGAAAAGTATAAGTATAAAGTATATGCAGAAATGAATTTCGGCCCGATGAATACCAGCTTTGTTGCCTACTCATCATCGTATCAAACAGGCCAAAGCCAATCTCATAAATGAAAAAGAAGGAAAGCAAGAGATCTACCTGGCTTTGAGTTCTATATCGTACCGGAGGAAGTTTAACTTCATAGAAGGATTACCCAATCGATTCTAGTTATCTCCTTAGAATGTTCCTCCAGCACATTAAATAAACGAGTCATCAAGACAAAAGCTAAACTTAGTAGACCAAGCGTTCAAAGAATCATTTCTCCTACCGCATCGTTCGAAACCATGTTATCTTAAATGCTGTTCAACACACCAAAGCGGCTCACCAATGGGCGACTTTAATGCTAATGACCATACCGAGCCTAAAAGTGCTTAGCCCAAGAAACTGAACGAAGTTAAGTGAATTGCCTTGGATTTGCCGCATCGATCAAGAAGCGACCAGAACGAGCCGCGTTTGGGCAATTGTAGCAGAAGCGAACAGCTCGCTCAACATTCTTTTCGCGCTACGCGGCTACAGACAAACATGTGAAACTACTTCGAGAAGAAGATCAACATCGTTAGGTAATTATTGCCTACACCTCCAAACTTATTGATTACGAAACTTAAGGACAGTTGAAAGCGAAATACCGTTCGTACTTTTAATAAATCTTTAGCGATAGCTCTTACAAAAACTAATAGAAATATTCAAAAAGTCTAAGTGCCCTACGCACAATAATAATAAACAATTGCGGCAATGCATCAGCGGCGGTTAATAACATCTTAATGGAACAAACAGTTCATAAGCATCCATCCAAATCCACCAATTAGTGATATGAATCAGCTCCAACTGCGCCAATAAAACAAATAAGCAAAACTCGCCAACTTTTTTCTCCCATCATTACCTATGCCTTTCGTGATAGAAATGAGACACCAAGAGAACTAAACATTCAACACAGTCATTCCTCTAGAACAAAAACGTATTCAACTTTCACCTATTCTGCTGGAAATACCTCAGCTAGCCCCTATGAACTAATCACCTTAATTCCTCCTATCTCAGTAGAAAATTATTCCATGCTCAGTATAAACTCTATTACCTTTCTACTCCATCTTCTTTTAAATCAATCGTTTAGCTGCGAGTTATGGTACAACGACCCAAATAATTACTTCTTTGTGAATTATGGAAATCGGAGATTACAACTTAAATCTATACCGTACCGGCACACGATCTCTGTCGACATGTAGGACCAATTAGCCATTTGCCCCCCAGTCCCAAGTGTTGGCTTTCCATGATGATCAGTGCTTGTTTACTATCTTTAATTTTTGAATTTCACAATAAATTGAATGCCCTATTGCAGAATATAAGTCTATAGAACCTTATACTGTCGCTTTAGGACACTTTCACCCTTATTTTCCTTTTTTCAGAAAAACACTAGTCAGGGCTTCAATCGCAGGTGTGAGAAAACCCAATTCGTATCCAGCATGTCTATGGACTTACTGTCTTTACTATTCCCTCACGGAATGTGCTTTCATCTCTTCTAAGCTTCAGTTTAAGTAGAACTATATCACCTTTGAAAAGAAGATAATAGTTTTCTTTCCTTTTATTTCTTTTCTTGATCACGTTTTATTCAACTTTTATCTCACGCATTGCACAGAGAAGACGGTGAAAAACAATAGATGAATAGTATATCTTAACCTATAACATTTCGTTCTGTATTTGCATATCCCGATAAGCTCTTACAAACCTTAAAAGGAATAGATAAGTTGTTCATTGAGGATGGAGAAATCTAGAAGTATAGATTAGGGAGATCAAAGATGTAATAGGATATTTTAATAACAATTAACGTAATATTTGACACCCTATTTATGATACAATGAGACTAAGAAGTAGGAATGTAATTTCCCCTCATGAAATCGAAATTCATAAGATCGAGGAGAAGACAATGAGTATTTGCGAGGAGGTAGAAACTTTCTTAGTGCAGCACCGATCATCGAGGTGTATGGCCGGCGGCAATGTTCTGGAGATGCGAGTGGAGTGGCGATATGACGGTGGCGTGCTCGTGAGAGTGGTATAGACGGGGAAGTGGGACGGGCCTACATGTGTCAGGCTGCAAAGCAAAGAGAAGTGTCGGTTATAGTCTCGAACCAAAAGAAGTGGAGGCAGCAGTGAGTGGGGTGTGGGGCGAGTAATAGTGGGCGTGTTTGCGCACGAATAGAAATGCTAGACGACTAGACTGGGCACCCACTATGGCGTCGAGAGAAAAGGGAAAGAAAGGCACACTCACCAGTGCCGCTAGCGAGGCCAGCAAAATGGCAGCAGGGAAGCGATGGTGAGGGAATACTAAAAGGAGCAGAGTGAGAGGTAAAAGAAGAGGACAGAAAAGACTGAGCAGTGAGGACCCATGACTCGCCGAACTTCATGAAGGAAACTGCTGGCGATGTCGCAGCGGCGATAGAGTAGCCCCAAGAGGGGCATGGGAAGGCCAAAGTGTGGCTAAACTGAGTGGCGCAGGAGAAGTCAAACGATACCGGTACGTAACGGCCCAAAGGGCCCCTCAGCACTGAAGAGACTAGGCGGTGACCGGCTTATCTAACCGAATAAATGACGCTGTGCCGTTCAGAGAAAGTGTTGACTATGGGGCTGGGGGCGGGAATTCGTCCGGATGACGATGGTCTGGGAACAGCGCAAGTGAAGGCTTGCAAGCATAGGGAGGGAACCGGTATAAAGAAGCAGGTGTGTGCAGTGCAAACAAACTAAGCGGTTAGGAAGTGAGTGAACACAAACAGAAATCCGCCATGAAGGAACTAAGAACATATGACGGGTGCGCGAGGCGGTGCCGGGAGAAGAAGAAGGCAAACATGCCAACCGAGGCCAGACCAGATGGTCTTGACACACCAGAGCGTCTCAGACGGTGTTGATGAAGGAGTCCACACAGTGGACGCGAAGGATTGCAAATGCGGAATACGTGCTGCCATGTGAAGAACTTCAACAGAGCACGCCACCAACCTGACAAAAGCGCCGGGGATGAGTGGCGGCAGTACGCTCTCGGCCCGGCAGGAGTTGTCAGCAGCAGGGCGAGGGCGCGAAGGACCTGCCACACACTCAGGGAGGAGAGCCGCAGTGCGGTATAGGCCGCAAAGCAATCTAGTCTGAAGTGCGCATAATCTCCTTTAAAGTATGCAGTACAAAGCGTGAACACATGAACAGGTATAAGTAGCCTTACTGGCAGAAAGTAGTGAAAATAATTAGTACGAGGAAGGGTGATAAGTAGTGAACAAATCAACGTCTTTAACCTCATAGAAGGCGTGGTTCATCCGTGTGGGAGCGGAAGGAGAACGGGGGATGGGGAGACGCAAGCAGGGCACGTGGAACACCAACCATTCCTAGCATCCAAATGGTCACGAGGGAGAGAAGAGCCGCAAGATTCCGGAGCTGCATAGAAACTCGGGTGGAATGAGGGGTCTGACGGGACACCGACGTGCAGGGGAAGAGTACACCCGTGCCACGAGGTGCGACTAGACAGCATTTAGGTAACCGAGTAAAGAGTGCACAAAGTGGTGCAGGGTAGCGTGGGAGCACTGTAGAGGAGAACAAGAAGCTAGAACGTGGGGACAAATGGGCAAGGACAGAGGTAGTGGAAGTAAATTCGAAAGAATGTTGGCAAGGATAGCAGGCCGGGTAAAGAGGATGATACCCGCGTTGCGCCGAGGTCCCGAACTTGTTGAATTGTAGGAGATGAGATATCCTGATGCTAGCCCAGAAGGCACCACTGTACAGGAGATATTTAGAGGGCGCCTAGACAGGAAGACGATAAAGGAGTGCAGGCACATAGGATACGCGTACGGATTTATTGGTGAAAGCCGGGATCCAAGGAGCGCAAAGGAAGTGGGCGCCTAAGTGATACGGAGTAAGAGTGTTCGAACAAGGAACCAATTGGGAACTAAACTTAGCCCGACCAAAGAGAGATGTATATGCCTGTCCAAAATGATGGGAAACTTAATTCCTCGTGGTCAACCTCCTCATAACGTGCAACAAATGTCCGACGCCAAGAAGTAGGAGAATACAGGTTTGGCTCTGCGAGTGAGAATGAAGCTGGTCTGAAATGATACGCAAGAACCTGCCTGAAAACTAGAGGGCGCGGGGAAGACGGCCTTCTGACTACTTGCAAGTCGTTGAATACAAGTATATGGCGAGCCGCACTCTAGTTACTCTATAGCACTTCGAGAGGTACGTAAACTGGTTGAGAAGGATGCTGACTTACGTGTGAAGCTGGTATATGTGTTGCTGAATAAAATTGGATAAAAGGTATCTGTAAGTATAGACCGTGATAATGTCTTAAGATTAAATGCAAGAAATAGTATAATGATAGCATATAATAAGTAGAGAGATATAAAGAGGATATTTGAAGTAAGAAGCGCAGTAAAAAGGAAAATGCCCCCCGTAGCTGGTGGAAAGGTGGCGACGCCCAGTAGGAGAGAGAGATTATGAGAGATGAGAGATAAGAGAGATAAGAGAGAGAGTTGGTGTCTAAAGAAGATAAGTAAGAAAGATAGAGATTACAGTGTTTAAGAAGTAAGAAAGTATATATAGGTATAATACAATATGAGTAGAGAGAGAATATATAAGCATTACTTATAGATAGTGCGACTTAAAGATGAGAGAGTGAGTTATAGAAGTATAGATATGAGCATAAAATACAGGGGCCGAGCGCCAGCTATCCCATGACTGAGGGGGGGGCCAGGATGTAGAATAAGATATAGTTAGACTAGACTATATAAGATAGATATATAGAATAGTGATAAGAAGATGGAATTAGACTAAATAAGATAGAAAGAGAAGACAGAATAATGATATAGATATAAGAGCGTAATAATATAAGAGATATAGATACGATAATGTCACAGAGTATAGATAGATATACAATAGAATAATATACTAATTATAATATATTACTGAATAAAGAATATGATGATTATGATATATATATATATACTAGTAGTATGATATATTATTTAAATATAATATTAATATATAGAGATCACTAGTATTTATATGTTTGTCCATTCCATGATATTTACCCATAAGCTTAGAGTACCTATTACTATCCATCTAATGTACTGATGTAAAATCTAAGATATTAATAAATCCATCCATACTCATAATCTCACCTACTCCATATATATATATACTATCATTAATATTATATCTATATCTATATATATATTCCATACATATATCTAATAATAATCATATTATATATATATAATATTTATATATTTAATATATATTTATATATAATTATTAGATATATATTTAATTAACTAAGGTTGCTAGGCATATTAATTATATATATATAATATATATATATATAATATATATTAAGTATATATTATATTAATGATTATATATTAATATATATAATATTATTATATATTATATTGATATTATTTAGATATATATATTATTATATTAATAATTTATAATTATTATATTATGTTCTATACTCTTACTATAATATAATAAAGATATATCGAATATTTATAATACAAATTTATATTATAATATAAATATTATATTTATATATATATTATATTATATATATATTATATATAATATATATTTATTCAAATGATAACATATGACTACAATTCTGTTATATTTATATTTTCCGGTTTAACTATGCCAATTCCCCACCTGACCGAGTAATAACTCTAGAGATTGGTATACATGGTTGACATAGAAAATGTAATCCTAAAACCCATACCGATACTAAATTCGCATAATATAAGTAACCTATGTTACCGCGAGCTTTCCGTCTAAATAATTAGCATTTAGCCTGTGTAGAAATAGAATAGCGTCTGTAAGTATGAAAGTGGGTACCACGCAGTGGAAAGACCGTCAGACCTCATGATCCGGATACTCGACTCACGACCCTGTGAGAGTCATCGTAAATGTACTGGACCTTTAGACGTGGGCCGCACTGGTGGCCGTGACGCAGGACCAAACCGGGCTGCAGAGGATCATGGCCCCAAGTGGATACACCTGTCCTGAGGGGAAGTCGATGGTGGGAGTACCCTAATGAGGAACCCTAATATGGGAAACCCGGAATAGTGGCATCCACCCCAAGTTGTTGGACCACTGCCCTCGAGTGACCCTAAAATATATGGTGCACCATTGGCGAAGAGGGGTCGACCAACGGTTACTGCAGCAACGTAATTGGTCACGTAGGCCCCAATGCGACCAGGTCAAGGTGCACCTCACTATGGGAAAGTGGGCGACCTGGATCATCGCGGGGCGGGTCCCACTATGTTGAGGGGGGCGAACCCCGTCAGGGGGCAATGGGTGAACCCACTCTTGTGAGCCACTTTAAGTGGGGCCCGCGGGGTGTCCAGGGGGCAAGGTGAGGCCGAGCCCACTAAAAGTTAAGTGGTGTCGCCCTGGGGCGTCCATGGGGGCAGGGGGACCCACCCAAGTGTCGACAACTGGGGATCGAGAGCCACGGTGGAACAGGTGGTGACAAACGCGCAGACAGGAGAAGTTCGTCCGAGGTGCCTGAAGAGAGGCGCGCCATGAGGAGGGGGAGGATAACTGGAACCGGTGTGAGATGGTCGGCCTACGGCATGGTATCCAGTGGTGGTGGCCCACGGGTAATGGAGGGGCACCCGTTAGGGCACCCCGTGGGGAGGGTAACCGTGCGTGTTATCACTAAACAGGAGGGGACTCTGGATCACTGTTACACAATGTGAGCGGCATGATGCCCGGACAGAGGTGTGATGTTGCCCACTGCTGGTGGTCACACTGGGTCACATATGGCCTGAACCAATATGGACCTATTCTGGGAGGGATTCTTACCCTACACGTGTGAACACGACACACGTGCGCATTGCGCAGCACGCAGCACACACACAACACCGACACTACAAGAAACAACACACATACACTAACTGCACACGTACATGTGACATATTCACTAGTGCCACTAGAGAACACACGCTCACTATGGCCTCGTTGACATGACTCTTAGCACAGACAAGTTAATAAACAAGTGACTCTGACGTACAAACCACACGCAGCTGGGGTTCAGTGGGTGCTAGGGGTAATTCACAACCTTAAGTGTACATAGTTGGCGCGTCCGGTCCTGAGGACGAGCCCGTGGAATAGACTCCCGATGTGAGATGGGCGGAAGGCGCGTGGACTAGCTTGCATAAAATTGATACCAGGGGCAAGGTGGACCTACCGCGAACGGGAGGGCGGGAGGGGGTCACGTACAACGGTAAGAGTAAGGGATGTGAATGGTAACTAGGAGAAGAGGAGAGTTGTTAAGGGCCATGGGAAGTTCCTAAGGTAGAGTCGGCAGGAGTTATAGGTAGACATATGTGGAAAAGCCAACATGAGTGTTCCGAGTGAAGCATGGGGCATAAAATTAAGGGCCAATGTATAACCAGAAGGTGAGTAAGGCACAGTGGAGGGCCAGTGAGGGGCCACAGAGGGGCAACGAAGGGCACGTAGTAGGCATAGCCCTATCTTAGCGATGTAATAACCACCGGAGTCATGGTGCAATAGCTCGTAGAGGAGACCTGAAGGTAATAGATATGTTGTAGGAAAATGCGATGCAGTGTGGAACTGGGTACCATGACATGTACAGCCTAGCGTGAGGTCCGATACATACGACAGGGTGTGGGAACATTTATAGGAGCAGACAGAAGATAGGAAAGAGAGCACTAAGTAGAACAAGGTGGGACCCAAACTATCTCGAGGTCGAGCCGCGGTCAGCAGAACAGGAACCCACTCGGCGCAGGATAACTCGCCATCGCAGCTGGCAGCGCCCGCCTAATAGGTCGCACAAATAATGGCTCCACGACCCGGCGGTCGGGCTGCCCGCAAGGCTCGCCGGGAATCCGGTTAATTCAATATCCAGTGAAACACCGCCGCATGGCGGTAGAACCTCTGCACAAAAGTGGCCGTATTTTATTGCTCTCTTAGGGTGATCTATTGGCATTTCTTTGGTTTTTAAAAGTGTCCTCGCCAGATATTGTAAGAGTGATCATACAATTAAATACAAATTCAAAGATTTCGTTTTCTAAAGCCTCATAAGTGATATAGGATAGTTCATTCTTTACTTACATTGTATCTCGAGAATTTTATTTAAAAATATTGAACAAATATATTTCATACTCTATAAAGAGCAGTAAATCACACAGATAGACTCCCTGGCAAGGATGGTATCACCCTCAAACCCAGGGGATTAGTATGCTTTGTTTAGGCTTACTGCATTTTTACACATCTCTGCTTTAGTGCGCGCTGTAACATCTCTGCTTACTGCTTAAACCTCTCTGCTTTACTGCTTAACTCATTATACTTTACATACTTAAAGCAAGCTAAATCAGTAATCATAGATAGGGTACTTGTGAGGTAAATAGTTGCTTTGGTTTTACTCTTTACGTCGCTTTAACTCATGTTTACTGCTTTACTTTCTGCTTACTTTCTGTTTACTGCTTAACTTTCTGCTTATCCTCTAACTTTCACTTACTGTTTTAACCTTTCTGCTTTACTGGTATCTTTAACTCATATTATTACATAATGCTTTCTTTTAATTTTGTTATTACTTTTTATTATTATTTCTGATTTATTTTTTTTAATTTGTAATGTAAGAAGATAAAAACACACAGAGTTTATGTTATATAAACATTTTATTCTTATATAAAATTGTACGAAATTTTATTAAACCATATACTATACAGCCCTTAAAGGAATAAACTCTCGCGTTTTCACATTTTAAAGCATTTATTACATATTCAGAAACTATAATCATTGACATACAATTTTTAGCATCAAATATATTTACAAGTTATTTAAAACATACATTATTTTTAAAAGATAATTTGAAATAAATACATAATAGACTCCAACATAATTGTGAAAATAATAGTAAGTAAATAACAGGTGTAAGATGTCAGGGTACAACAAGCTTCTATTATATTTTTAAAAATTAAGGTAATAGTAGTGCAGATGCAATATAAATTTTAAGTTCAAGAATCAATTATGTGAACAAAATGTTATTTTGCCCCTAAAACGGAAATCCAAGGGTTCCTGTTTGAGGTGATATGATACGCGAGGAATGTATGTATGAGGCAGGTATCTTCTCCAACTACAGGTTATTTCGTTAATAGACAAACAGCTACAAAAAGCTCGAGGTCATTCTTAACACGTTATTTCGCTTATTCATCTTTAATAATTCAAGAGTACTTGCGTACCTGTCAATTCAGGAGTGAGGATGCAAGATAGACCATAACAGTGATTATGGTGATGAGAATCGATTCCCATTAAAGAGATTTATCTAGAGGGTGCCTTTTCTCAAAATGTTTAATGATATGATTACAAGTCTGAAAGGTCTGCAGTAGTTACATAGCGTATAAATAATAATTTCTTCAATTTCATTCAAGTATAAACCTGTCCGCTATCTAGTGATACATGTACAGTATTGGCTATTAATCTTTTTAAAAAGGTCTCGAGTACAGAAGTAGTAGTCTCGCGTGTATAGAACTTTCTAATCACGTTCCGTGATAAGGCAGTCCTCACATGTAAATGTACCCTAAGCCGAAAGGGGTGTTATGTACAATTTGAGGGTATCTTTATAAGTTCCCGGTAAAGTAGGTTTCATTGTTCCATCAATCCTATTTATTACTTTCTGTGGTAAATTTCCATTCACATGAGGATATTGATACTCGATAATCCTGGAGGAAATTAAATATCTTGTTTCAACTTATAAGTACGTAGGATACTTTGCTGTAGATATCAAATAGGGAATTTTCAATGCCAAATCGCATATATATATATGTGGCGGTGATAATTCACTTCTAACAAAGATAAGCCTATCCAACAGTTTGAAAAGGTTCTGGACATAAGTCTGTAGCAGTATAGGGCTACTTTTTATTTTATAGGAAAATAATTAGATATCGGTGATACCAAATATTTAGCATCGTAACATAGCACGAGATTGTGGTGGCTACTTTTCTTCAAGAGAGAGCGAATCGCCATAATCGACCGTAAACATTCATAAGATTATTTACTGATTAGCTCGCTTTATTCTATTAGTGTGCAGCTATCTTTGAAGCCTATACACCACATGATTTGAGATGAGATTGTTTAGAATCTAGAAATATAACAAATAGTTCTATATTGCTTCTATAAGGATAATTAGCCTCGCATGAGACCTAGTTTAAAGTTGACTCACGTTCTTGTAAATTACATAATAAACATGTTTGTCCATTTTGGACATCAAACATAAATTCACCAAGTCTCAGCATTTATAGCTGTTTTATATTCAAAATTTTGAGCACCGCAAGAACATCCCCACATCAATACCCATTGAGTATCCCAAATTCCTGAACAGGTTATTAAATGCAACTTAAAGAATTCTGAGACTATTAATATTTGAGCCCCAAAAGCAAGTATATGCATGAGAAAAAAACAGCATTCGAATGAGAATATGCAAGGGGAAATTCAAAGTCATTAAAGGTAGAACCTAGCGTAAAGAGTAAATCACATCTCCAGCTCCGGCTAATTTAGAGGCAACAAAGGAGATATACCTGTCAAAGCGCAAATTGTCTTGCAATATTAGACCAAGATAGTTAAAATTTCTGACTTTTTTAAAGGCCATACCGGCCATTTTAAGATCAAAAGGTAAGTGGGGTCTAGGTGTAATAAGCATGCATTTAGATTTTAATGGGTTAATAACAAGTTTATTAGCATTGCTCCAAGTCTCAATAGATCCCAAGTCATCCTCTGTAATTTACATAAGGGTACTGACAAGTTAGGGTCTAGTAGAAGCAAACAATCAAATTAATATGCTGCATAGAAAGAGTAAAGTAGATCGTCGTACTGCCTTTACAATATCCTATATGAATTATATAAAAACAGAGGACCCAGACAGA